>VBRH01002565.1:4566-24663 GCA_014578085.1 Cardamine resedifolia
TACCTTCAATTCCACCTTCCCCGAGTCAAAGCTTGGAATCCTTTGACCATCAAGTGATCTAATCTCGGTGTGATTCTGAGGCTTACATCATGCTATATCCAATTTTTCACTCTTAAAATATCTTTACAATATATTACTTCATACCTACATCACTAGCTAAATAATATTTGGGTGACTTGACTGAAGGTATTACTATTGTGGTATAAAACGTACAAAAATTCCAAATCAAAGTATCTAAAAATTAGGGTGAAACATAATTTTTAGGAGTTTTTCATGCATTTGAGTCTCATTTTGTTTTAACTTGCATTTTAGAGTCGTAGGTTGTATATATAGCATTTTGCTTATGTTTTGAGTCTCTTTAGGTGTATGGGATACTTGGGAGATTTAGCGAGGCATCCCGAGGCAAGCAAAGCGAACAAAAGTCGATTTCATCGGAAAGATGTCATCCGTAGCCATCACCCCCGCTACCATTGGACCGCTACAAAGCGCAAAAGTAGAGCCAGTTCAATGCATCTGAAAGATCGACTCCGATGAAGACCTTAATTTGCGATTTAGCTCCAGAGCCCTTCAACAATGTTAAAGGAAATTGAGCTAGCTTTCCAATGGAGGTGGTCTCAAGTGATTCCCGTCAGCGGTTAAGGAGATATGACTCATTTAGTGAAGACCACAATAACAGAACCGCCAAGGACGATCCCAGCGGTTAGGACGGCTATGGAGGGACCGCTAGGATTAGCATGAAGTGTTCTGATGCTCTGGTGTCAATCCCAGTGGTCGTTTGACCGCTACCGAAGGACCGCTGCAGCTTGCATGTCAATCCCAGCGGTCAGGACCGCTACGACGGGACCGCTACAACCAACAAGAAGAGCCAGTCCAAAGCGTCTTAAAGATCGACTCCGATGAAGACTTTCCCTTCGGATCTGTTGGTGCAATCAAAAGTTATGATTGTTTTACTGAAGACCAGATTGATTGATCTCCCATTAGCCGCCCATGGCCCACAAAAAGTGACATGTACCCAAATCCGATTTTTTCTTTTTAACTTTCATTCTCAGCCATTGTTTAGGCAATAATTAATCTCATTTTAGCTCTGAATACCTCTCTCTAAACTGAAGAAAAACTCTCTCTTGTTCTTCATCTTTGACCTTAAGATCCTTGAAGATCTAGTGAAATTTTCTTAAACTTTCTTCCACTTTTGTTCTTATCTTGCTTATGTCTTTCATTTCTATGGTTTACTTTTGTGATTTGATCATGTGTGAGTAGATCCATTAGAGTTTTTGGGTGAAGTAGATTAGGGTGATTCTAGGATGTTCATGATGTTCTAATTGCTAGATTATTTGCTTTCCTTACTTGCTAAGTGTTCTTAATGCTAGATTAGCCTTGATCAAGTTGATTTAGATCACTAGGAATCTCACCACCCGAAAGGTGTTACTCAAAATTCCCGAGTGAATTTAATAAGTGCTTTTCATATCTTAGCCAATCGAAAATTGAGTCTAAGGTGAATTGTGGCTAAATAGACTCATTTTTAATGCTTGTTAGTCATAGAAAATCTAAACCGAAAATTTATGAGGATTTATGACATGCAAAGGGGTTAACACCATGGCCGTGGGTTAATCTCTATTAGCGATCTAAGGCCTAAGGAGACAAATGATTGATTGTTTAAATGTCTAGAACAGATTAAGGATCACCCGAGTCGTTAGCTTCACCCGAGGATTCGCTTGTTTAGAATCGAGTAAAAACGTTTAAGGTTTTCTTGTTGATCATTTTGACTTGTTTAACTTCTTGTTTTCTGAACTTTAAATTGTGTTTGATTATTTAAATGATTTAGTTTATAGTTCAATATTTTAGTGCTTAGTTTTCATTACTCATTTATTTCTCCGTTTTTGAATATTTCAATTTGTTCGATAAAAACCCAATTTTTATATCGCTTAGATTAAATAGTATCTTCAATTATTGGTGTGTTATTCTTGTTTCCCTGTGGATTCGATACCCAAGTACTCAACGTACAATGGTTTATTTGATAGACCCGAGCCTAAAGACTCTCGTTATCAGTATTATCTTCAAAATTGGATGTTTTAAAGTCAGCCCCTGCATCAAAACAACAAAGTCACTGACCATCCCTTTGTGATCAGATTCAAAAATGACACAACCTTTGTTGAGGAAAATGAGTCATGGGTGAGGATAGAAAAAGTTAATTTCAAGGTTTAAAATTACGATCACTTTCTTGATCTTACTGTAACACCCCTATTCTGCAGTTTGAATAGCGGAGCCGAGGTCTATTAAAAATCCATGAAGCCAGAACACTAAAATAATGTGGAGATATATATGATATAATATTAGGGTTTTGGCTTCTTATTATCGTGCCCTCTGATCAGAGAAAGAGATATTATGAGGAGAAGAGAGAAACAGAAGCGACGAAGATAAGCATCTCGGAGACATATCCGATCAGTTATGGGGGAACAAATAGTAACGCCCGGGTCCCGGAATCGAAAAATTTGAATTTATTTTCGGGATTTAGAGTGGAGTCGGTTTATTTTCTTGTGTCGTTTATTTAACCGGTTTAATTTAAAGGAATGGAATTAAACCCTAAATCGACTTCTGGAGGGTTTTGCAGAGAGTCTCGGGAGATATTCCCGGGAGATATGGAGCTGAGATTCTACAGATTTTCAACGGGAATTGTTGAATTATGTATCCAGTAAAAATCCAAGAAAAAGTAATTATTGGTACTTTCTGATTGGGTTTTGTTTGAGGAAGTTGTGTAAAAAACAAAACAAATGAAGTTGTGGGGTGTTTAAGGAGAAATCAGAAGTTATGGGGTTGATTTGAAAATATCATAAAGTTAAGGGACTTAAGATGAAAAATTCTCAACCTTTATAATCAAACCCTCGTCGCCTCCTTCTCATCATGTGAACCAAAAGCTGAACCCTTACCTAAGCTTTTAAGTCTTCATCGCCATCGTGAGAACCTAGGAGAAGAGAAAGAGGGAGGGTGTGGTTGCGTGAGAGGCAAGGGAAGAGCCGAGCTTGGAGTAGCGTGAGGGCTAAGCTCCGACGCCTCTCAGGTGAGAGTGGAAGAGAGAGGTTGAGGTTTGGCATGGGGTGAAAGGAGGAAGAGGTAAGGTTTTTTTCTCTAGCACATCACGGATTGTTGATGACATTGTTGTTGTGATGTCTTGGCTAAACTGTTATGATGTTTTGGGCTGTGATTCTGGGGTATGTGTGTGTGGCGTGAAGGAAGGAGGAGTCATCGTTGGCTTGTTGCTTCCTTGCTCAAAAATAATCCAAAAGCTAAGGTGAGACGTGTAGGGGTGGTTTCGCGGTGGTCGTGTGAAGTTGCAGACGCCGTAGGTTGAGGAAGAAGAAGAGGTCCCGTGTTATTCCTTCTTTTGTCTTTTTGTGATTATCAAAGTGACATAGTTGGTCTTAGTTTATTATTTTATTATTAATTGTTATGTTGGGTTCAAGAAATCTAGGGTTATTCATCCCGGAGAATTACAGAAAATTGCAGAATTTTCTCATGAAACTTTCTGTGCGTGAGTAAGGTGAGTGCCGGACCATAAGTGTACCTAAAATTTTTTAATATTTGATGTATTTTTCATGAATATAGGTCGTGTATGATCTCAGGAGATCTAGGTCGAGTGTTTTATGAGATGGTTGATTTTTTTTCTGGTATTTTTGTGTTTAAATATGTTAAATATTTTAATTGTTTATGTGCATAGCTTGTAGATGGGAGGATTGTCTCACTAAGTTGAGGAAGTTGCAGACGCCGTAGGTTGAGGAAGAAGAAGAGGTCCCGTGTTATTCCTTCTTTTGTCTTTTTGTGATTATCAAAGTGACATAGTTGGTCTTAGTTTATTATTTTATTATTAATTGTTAAGTTGGGTTCAAGAAATCTAGGGTTATTCATCCCGGAGAATTACAGAAAATTGCAGAATTTTCTCACGAAACTTTCTGTGCGTGAGTAAGGTGAGTGCCGGACCATAAGTGTACCTAATTGTTTTTAATATTTGATGTATTTTTCATGAATATAGGCCGTGTATGATCTCAGGAGATCTAGATCGAGTGTTTTATGAGATGGTTGATTTTTTTTCTGGTATTTTTGTGTTTAAATATGTTAAATATTTTAATTGTTTATGTGCATATCTTGTAGATGGGAGGATTGTCTCACTAAGTATTTATCGAAATACTTATGCATCTCCTTTTATTTGATGCAGAAAAAGAAAAAGAGTGACCGTGGGATCAAGGCGAGGAAGAGGGGATGATCTAGAATTTGGTTAAGGTTTATTGTTGAATTATTTTGAATTCGAATAATTGCTGAATCATTGTGTGTTATTTATTTTATGGTTTTTGGAGTTAAAATCATGTTAGAAAAATTGGTTTAATTATTTAATAATTTCAGAATTAATGAGATTTTATTTTTGGAATTTTGTTAATTAATTTTGATAGTTTTAATCATGTTCTCCTTGATAAATTAATTTTTGATTGAGTTTTGTGTGATTTATTTTAGTTAAGCTGAATTAATTAATTATTTGTGTTTTTCACGAATTGTTTAAATTAATTGGTTTAGGAGATTATAATATTTATGGGAATATTATTATCTGATTTGAAAAAAAAACAAAATTGGGTGTGGTTGTTTCAATTTGGTATCATAGCATTTACGGTTATAGGACGGTTTAGGAAATATTAGATTGGAGGTTAATTTGATTTTTGGTGCTGTGTGATGCATGAGTAAAACCGTTGTTTGAAATTGACTATGTGAGTTAGTCATTTTGTTTGGGAATGGAGTTCTAGATCATCTTCTTCGAGCCTTCAAAAGATTCCACGGTAAGTTGTTTTTGCTTCTGTTAAGTGTTTGTGTATCTTAACTGTTTGTTGTGAAAGCAAAGATGGCTAACAGAGGTAAAGGACATGGTCGTGGTATGGGTGGAGGTTATGGTCGCGTTCAGAGGAACACGAGAGCTCTGGTAGTTGAGGAAAATGTGACACGGAGTACTACGGTTGAGCAGGTTATGGGGTCGCAGGCTGATCAGGTGGAGTCTGAGGTGTGGCAAGTGTGGGTGCTGGAGTGCCAGCGGGTGCTGCGGGTGTTACAACAGGTATTGCTCAGGCTTGAGATGACCGTATTGTGGACCTCTTGACCATGTTGTTGGAGCGGTTACCAAAGAGGGTACCAGTGCAGGCTCCAAAAGTACCACCAATAGCAGAGGTGCAGCCAAGGGTTGAGGTTGTAGGTAGCCTCCATCATACCTGAATATGATGGACCAATTACAGATGAGTGGAGGATGCGGATGGAGCGGAATTTTTGTTCAATTAGGTGTCTAGAGGGATACCGGGTGGATTTTGTAGTCCACTATCTGGAGGGTGACGGACATCTCTGGTGGAGAGGTATTGCGGCCCGCAGGGTCCAGGCCGAGATGTCTTGGGAGGATTTTGTGACGGAGTTTAACCCAAAGTATTTCCCCCAAGAGGCATTGGACCGGTTGGAGAGACGGTTTCTGGAGTTGGTCAGGGGAACCAGACGGTTTGTGAGTATTAGGCAGAGTTTAACCTTCTCAGAGTGTATGGGGGTCACGCTCTGGATGATGAGCAGGCCTAGGTGAGACGGTTTCTGAGAGGTTTTCGGGCCGAGTTGAGGAACCGTTGCCTAGTGAGATCATTTGGCACGGTTGTGGAGCTGGTCTAGAGAAGCGGCATCCAAGGTGAACTGGGTGAGTAGTTGGGGTTCGTTAAACTCTTTGGAGGGAAGTTTCTGAGCACTCTTGGTCGAGTTGAGAACGTGGACTTTCCGGTGGCCAGGGAGTCTATGCCAGCAGATTTGATTATTTGTTCCATAGAACTGTGTGATGTTATCTTGGGTATAGATTGGCTCGGTAAGTTTAGAGCGCATCTGGATTTTCACCCAGGACGTGTTGTGTTCGAAAGAGAAACGGGGAGGTTGATTTTTCAAAGAATGAGACCGACTTCAGGGAGTCTCGTGATCTCGGCTACACATGCTGAGAAAATGATCGAGCGGGGTTGTGAAGCTTATCTGGGGACTATTATCACCCCATAGACTGTTGGAGAGGTTGCAGTTCGGGATATTTGAGTTTTTCATGAGTTCGAGGATGTTTTTAGTCATTGCAAGGGTTACCACCGTCTCGGTCAGATCCTTTTACGATTCAGTTGGAATCGGGAACAATGTCTAAGGCTCCATATAGAATGGCTGGAGCAAAGATGTCATAGATCAAGAAGCAGTTGGAAGAGTTGTTGGGTAAGGGTTTTATCCATCCGAGAAGTTCACTGTGGGGCGCGTCGGTGTTGTTTGTGAAGAAAAATGATGGAAGTTTCTGGTTGTGTATCGATTATCGGGGGCTCAACCGAGTCATAGTGAAGAACATGTATTCTCTACCGAGGATTAATGAGTTGTTGGATCAGCTGAGAGGGGCTTCTTGGTTCTCCAAAATAGACTTTGGGTTGCATCAGGATACCATCAGGATACCATCAGATTCCGATTAATGAGGTGGATATCCGGAAGACGGCTTTAAGGACCAGATATGGGCACTACGAGTTTGTGGTGATGCCAATTGGGTTGATGAATGCACCAGCAGCGTTTATGAGATTGATGAACGGAGTATTTCAAGAGTATCTGGACGAATCTGTGATCATTTTTATTGATTACATCTTGGTGTATTGAAAGAGTCCTGAGGAACACGAGGTTCATTTGAGGAACGTGCTGGAGAAGCTGCAGGAACAGAAGTTGTTTGCTAAGTTGAGCAAGTGCAGGTTCTAGCAGCGAGAGATTGGGTTCTTGGGTCATATTGTTTCGGAGCAGGGAGTTTCAGTTGATCCAGAGAAGATTAAGGCTAACAAGGAATGGTCGAGGCCAACGTGGATTAATTTATTTGAATTAAATTTCAATTTTTTTGGGAGTTATTATTATTTATGGGAATATTATTAAAAAAACGGATGCCGTCGTTTCAATTTGGTATCAGAGCATTTATGTTTGAGCAGGTCGTGGGGTCACAGGCGGATCAGGGAGGGTCTGAGGGTGTGGCCGGTGTGGGTGCTGGTATTGCTGGAGTGCCAGTGGGTGATGCGGGTGTTGCAACAGGTGTTGCTCAAGCTCGAGATGACCGGATTGCGGACCTCTTGACCATATTGTTGAAGCGGTTACAAGAGAGGGTACCAGTGTAGGCTCCGAGATTACCACCGGTAGCTGAGGTGTAGCCGAGGGTTGTGGTTGTAGGTGAGCATCCATCATACCTGAAGATGATGGACCAGTTATCAGGCCAAGAAGTCTCAGCATCAGTCCGGTCCAAACAAGGGCAACAAGCCGGTGCAAGGACATAAGCATAAGTGAGAGGGTACTCCTAAGGTTAACCAGGGTGGTCAAGGATGCTTCGGGTGTGGAAGCAAGGACCAAAGGGTTGCGAGCTGTCATCAGAAGGGCAAGACGCGTGAGATACTCGGGTTTGCTATCACTACAAGGAGGCGAGGCAGATCAAGCCAAAATGTCCCAAGCTACAATTAGGAGTGGTAGCAGTGGCACTGCCACCTAGGCAGGCTACTAACTCCCTGAGTGTACACCATGGTGGAGTCTAGAGGGTCGAGTTCCAAACCAATCACTGGTAAATTTCTAGACTTACTTGAGTTAAATTATTTTTTGTTCAAAGTTATCTATATTGTGATGTTGTGTTAGGGTCTTAGCATAAGATAATTATGTAGGGACCTTAATTGTGGGAGGGCTTGAATCTCACGTTTTGTTTGATTTCAGAGCATCGCATTACTTTGTTACTCCGAAATTGACTAAGAGAGGCGGCATCCGGGGTAAACCGGGTGAGTAGTTAGGATTCGTTAAGGTCGCTTGAGGGAATTTTATGAGCACTCTTGGTCGAGATGAGAACGTGAACGTTCAGGTTGTCGGGGAGTCTATGCTAGTAGATTTGATCATTTGTTATGTGGAACTGTATGATGTTATCTTGGGTATGGATTCGCTCGGTAAGTTCAGAGCACATCTGGATTGTCACAGGGGACGTGTTGTGCTCGAAAGAGAAAAGGGGAGGTTGATTTATCAAGGAGTGAGACTGACTTACGGGAGTCTCGTGATCTCGGCTATGCAGGCTGAGAAAATGATCGAGCGGGATTGTGAAGTTTATCTGGCGACTATAATTACCCCATAGACTATTGAAGAGGTTGCGGTTCGGGATATTCGGGTTGTTCAGGAGTTCGAGGATACTTTTTCAGTCATTGTAGGGGTTACCATCGACTCGGTCATATCCTTTTACGATTGAGTTGGAACCGGGAACACTGCCGATATCTAAGGCTCCATACAGGATGACTCCAACAGAGATGGTAGAGCTCAAGAAGCAGTTGGAGGAGTTGTTGGGTAAGGGTTTTATCTGTCCGAGCAGTTCATTGTGGGGAGCGCCGGTGTTATTTGTGAAGAAAAAGGATGGAAGATAACCGAGTTACATTGAAGAACAAGAATCCTCTACCGCGGATTGATGAGTTATTAGATCAGCTGAGAGGGGCTACTTGGTTCTCCAAGATAGATATGGCATTAAGATACCATCAGATTCAAATTGATGAGGTGGATATCCGGAAGACGACTTTCAGAACCAGATATGGGCATTACGAGTTTGTGGTGATGCCACTTGGGTTGACGAATGCACCAGCAACGTTTATTAGATTGATGAACGGACTGTTTCAAGAATGTCTGGATGACTCTATGATCATTTTTAAAGATGACATTTTGGTGTATTCAAAGAGTCATGAGGAACACGAGGTTCATTTGAGGAACGTTATGGAGAAGCTGCGGGAGCAGAAGTTGTTCGCTAAGTTGAGCAAGTACAGCTTCTGGCAGTGGAGATTGGGTTCTTGGGTCATATTGTTCGGAGATGGGAGTTTCAGTTGATCCATAGAAGATTAAGGCTATCAGGGAATAACCGAGGCCAAGGAATACCACTAAGATCAGGAGTTTTCTTGGTCTAGTTGGTTACTATCAGAGATTTGTCAATGGGTTCACGAGTATGGCTCAGTCTATGACAAAGCTAACGGGAAAAAATATTCCATTTGTGTGGTCTCTAGAGTGTGAGGAGAGTTTCGTGAATCTGAAGATGATGTTGATGAGTACACAAGTTTTGGCTTTAACGGAGCCGAGTGAGCCTTTTTTGGTGTACACAGACGCTTCAAGATTGGGTCACGGTTGCGTGTTAATGCAACATTGGAAGGTTATTGAGGAAGCACGAGAATAATTATCCTACCCATGATCTTGAGATGCCTCCAATGGTTTTTGCCATAAAGATTTAGAGATCTTATCTTTATGGCAGGAAGATTCAGGTGTTTACAGATCATAAGAGCTTGAAGTACATTTTTACGCAGCCAGAGTTCAATTTGAGGCAGAGGAGTTGGATGGAGTTAGTGGCAGATTATGATCTGGAGATAGCCTACCATCCCGGGAAGGCAAATTTTGTTGTAGATGCGTTGAGTCGCAAGCGGGTAGCTTTGGCTAGTGATCAATGTAAGAATTTGCGGAATAGTTTAGAGAGAGTGTGATAGAGAAAGTAGTATGAAGAACATGAAGAATAAGAGACTAAAACTTAGAGAGAATATGAGAAAGAATACTTGATTTAATATCACTAAATGGTGAGTTATGAAAGGCCCGANACGCACCCGTTGACTCAGATCTCTGAAGCGTTAACACGCTTCAGATCCGAAATTAACAACGGATCTATCAAACAATGAACATAACAAGCACGAAATCACAGCAAAAGCTACAAGGAAACACCCTTAACCAACCACATAATCGATCAATCACAATCGATCGAATCTACCCATAATTACCCAACACAAAACTCAATTGAAACCCATGGTCACAACTCACCTTAGATTTACGGATCTAAGCTTGAAATAGACTTCCTGAGCTCAAGAAACGATCCCTTACTCTTCTCTTCTCTCCAACTCTCTTTTCCCCTCAAGAAACGCAACAAACTCGACGAAGAATAAGAAGAACGAAGCTGAAGAAAACAATAAGGAAACTTTCCTTTTAAAACAACTCAAACCCTCAGCTTTTACACGCGGCTGACGGTTCGTGTCGATCGACATACACCATGTGTGTCGATCGACACACACCTTACGATTCCAAAGGTAAAGTGTGCATGTGTCGATCGACATACACCATGTGTGTCGATCGACACACCCCCACCCCGGATTAGGGATGTTACAAGTTATACATCATATTTATAGCAAAACAAGAGCTAGGAAACCCTGAAATCGGAGCCTATGGAGGAACTTCACATTTGAATTAAAATGTAAGTGGAGATGAACATTTTCCGGATTTAAGGGTTGCAGTTGCTGAGACCAGATCGATCGATCTGAGTTGGGATCGATCAATCTGGTTATTCTCGCAAATTTCTCTTGATCAGATCAATACTCCCCCCCCCCTTTAAGCTTAGCCGATGAGGCAGAGACTAAGCTTGGAAACTCGTGAAGCATCACCTCTTTAAAACCCTTAACATAGAAGCACCTCATGGGGTAAAAACTATGTTTAAGGGAAAAAGAGTGTGATGTCCACGACTATAGGAAATGATCAAGGGTGTGAAAGGTCTACAAGCCCAAGTTTGCTATAGATGTGAGTGCAAACTTTGAGTCTTGCAGCCTTGGTGAAGATGTCAACCAATTGGTCTTCATTTCGAGTATAACAAGGAAGGATGACTCCTTCTTCGATCTTCTCATGGACTTTGTGACAATCCACCTCAATGTGTTTGGTTCGCTCGTGGAACACGGAGTTGGATGTGATGTGAATGGTGGCTTGGTTGTCACAGTGCATGGTAATGGGGCTCGAGTATTCAATGTTGAGATCTTTGAGCCAAGTTAGCTTATTTGTAAGCTTCCTCATTTCCTGGTACTCTGATTCCGTACTTGAACAAGAAACCACATTTTGCTTCTTTGACTTCCAAGTTACCAAGTTTCCTCCAATAAAGGTACAATAGCTAGTTATTGACTTCCTATCCAATGTATCCCTTGCATAATCCGCATCACAATATCCTACTATCTCGGTGTTATCGTTTCTTTCCATCCAAATTCCTTGGCTTGGGCTTCTTTGAGATATCTAAGAATCCTCTCCACCATGTTCCAATGATACTTTGTTGGAGCTTTCATGTGTTCACTAACCTGATTCACAACAAAGCAAATATCAGGTCGAGTAATGGTTAAGTAGATTAGCTTACCTACAAGCCGGCGGTATTGTGCCGTATCTTCATATGGTTTGTCCTCTTCTTCTTCTTCTTCGTTCTCCCCCTTTTGCTTGACCTTGTAGCCATCTATGAATGGATTCTTGGCTGGTTTTACTCAAAGTTTTTCTGTGTCATTCAAAAGATCAAGTGTATACTTCTTTTGTGAAAGAAATAAGTCTTCCGGGGAACGGCAAACTTCAATTCCTAGGAAGTACTTTAGTTTCCCAAGTTCTTTAATATCAAAAGAATATTTAAGATAGGTATTGGTTGATTGTATACCTTCCTTATCATCGCCGGAGATGATAAGATCGTCCACATAGATGAGAACCACAATAATACCTTTGGAGCTTTCCAGTGTGAAGAAGGTGTGATCGGCTTCCGATCTCTTGAAGCCTCGATTCTTGAGTGTTGAGCTCAAATTGTGGTACCAAACCCTTGGTGATTGCTTCAATCCATAGATAGCCTTCCTAAGACCCAAAAATTTTCGGGAGCAAAGTACCCTTCAAGACCAGGTGGAGGTATCATGTACACTTTTGCCTCCAATTCACCTTGTAGGAATGCATTCTTGAGATCCATCTGCCTAACTCCCAAGAGAGATTAGTAGCCAAAAAAAGAACAACTTTTACCGTGTGGAGCTTGGCTACGGGAGAAAATGTGTCCTTGTAGTCTTCTCCATAGGTTTGGGTGAATCCTGTTGCCACCAAGCGAGTTTTGTACTATTCAATGTCTCCATTGCTCAAGTATTTGATAGTGAAGACCCAATTGGAGCTAACCGCTCTTTTCCCAGGTGGAAGGTCCGCTTCATCCCATGTGTGATTTCGGCTCATAGCTCCAACTTCTTCACTAACCGCATCCAACCATTCCTTTCTTTCTTTGGCCCTTTATAGCTTTGAGGTATTTTTCTAGCTCGATCTTGCCTAGGAACGCTTGATGATCGATTGGCAAAAGGTCAAGTGAATATACCGATTGAATGGGATGAGCTACGGCTTGGTTGTTGTAGTAATGTATGAGCTTTGCGCTATGCCTAAGTGGTGGAGGAGGATCGTAGGTCTACTTTTCTTCATCCTCAATGTGAATGTCTTGATTTGGTTCTAGATCGATCGATCCTCCTTTAGATCGATCGATCTAGAATCTCACGGCATTTTGGATCGATCGATTCGGTGCTGGATCGATTGATCCTGGGCCATATCGATCGTTCTGGTCACGAGAGTGATCGATCTCTCCTAGGATCAGCCGTTTCCTGTTGTTCATGGCTTTGATCTCGATCTTGGCCCTCATTTTGACTACCCAATGGCTAAGGACTATCCCTTTCCTTTGTTTCTTCCGCATCTCTTGGTCTTTCTGAGCTTGATTTTTGAGATGATCTAGGAGAAATCTCAATCTTATGGCACGATCGGATGGTGAGTGAAATAGGTCCTTTACTTCCTCCCAATCCTTCTTGTCATGATATCCTTGATCCTCAATGAACTTCACATCCCGAGATACCAAAGTGCGGTTATTGGTGGGATCATAGCACTTGTAGCCCTTTTGAGTTGTTGAATAGCCTAGGAAAATACACTTAGAGCTCTTGGCATCTAATTTGTTCCTTTGTTCTCCTGGTGTTAACACAAAGCAAACACACCCAAATACTCGTAAGTGATCGATTGATGGTTTAGTTTTGTTAAGTACTACAAATGGTGACAAGTCCTTTAGGACTTTGGTTGGAATCCGATAGATGAGGTAGCATGCATCCATAAGCGCATCTCCCCAAAATCTTCTTGGTACATTTGCATGGAACATCATCGACCTTGCAACTTCCATGAGGTGTCGATTCTTCCTTTCCGCCACTCCATTTTATTGTGGTGTGTAAGAACAGTTTATTTCGTATATAATGTCATGTTTTGTTAGGTGCTCTTTGAATCTATAGCTTGTGTATTTTCCCCCATTGTCAGACCTTAACACTTTAATCTTAGCATTAAATTGATTAGTGACATAATTTTGACAGTTAAAAAAAGCATCAAACACACGATCTTTAGATGGAAGTAATGTAATCCAAGTGTATTTTGATTTTTATCTATGAATATCACAAAGTACTTGTTTCCATCTCTATATAAGCATGGTGAGGTCCAAACATCGGAATGAACTAAATCAAAGCAATGTTCACAAATAGATGATGACTTTGGGAAAACAATTTTGCAATGTTTACCAAGAATACAAGCCTCACAACTAGAATGATCAAAAGAGACATTAGACAACATCAATTCCAGGTCACGAGAATGAGGATGTCCTAGTCTAGCATGCCACATGGCATTGGAACTAACAACAAGATAAGAATTTGAAGAAAACGAAGGAAATGAACTTTGTGAAGTGTTTTTAAGAACATATAGATCTCTTTTTGAATTTCCTTCTCCAAATACTTTTCTGGTCTCAATATCCTGAAAATGAACACTATTAGGCCCAAATATAGTATAACAATTGAGATCACAAGTTGTCCTTTTTACTGATAAAAGATTAGAGGTAACAGTAGGCATAAAGAAAGCTTTAAAGTTCTTGTCAAAAAGTTTTAAATTACCTATTCCCTTTATGAGAACCTTATCACCATTAGATAGTTACATTATCCGTGGCCGGTTTTATATTGTCAATAAAATTCGGGTTACTAATCATGTGGTGAGAAGCACCCGAATCTATAACAAGAGTTTGATTTGGTTTATTAGCAAAGAGAGTGGTACCAGATTCTTTTAGAGAGGTGATAGACCGGATGAGGGCCTCCAAATCTAATTTTCTCACAACATCCCCATGAGATGTAGTCATAGCCACCTCCTCTCCTTGCTCTTATGAGCCGGAATCATGAGAGAGATTGGTCCTTGAGTCCTTGATGAACTTGTTTAACTTGAGGTGAGGATGGAGAACCCAACATATATTCTTGAGGTGACATTTTCTCTTGCAATGGTGACAAACCCTCTCCTCTTGCGGTATACTCCTTTGTTTGCCATGGCAAGTTCCTCTTTTCTACCAAAGAGTCCAAGATAGCCTTGCTCCCTTTGAACTTGTGAACACACCTCATCAAGACTTGGAAGTTTGTCTGCCCATAAGAGATGCTTGATGAGGTCATTGAATGTCGGACTCAAGGTGAGTAATAGTCCAAACACCTTGTCTTGCGCTCTCCTTTCGTTAAGCACTACCAGATTCAACGTGCTTGGCCTTAACATTCCAAAATGCTTAGTGAACTTCATACCTTCTTGGCTAAGATTGTTGATAGCCTTCTTCACTTCAAACACACTTGTCAAGTTTGACACATTTCCATACTCATTTTTGAGTGTATCCCAAAGCTCCTTTGCATTCTAACAATAGGAGTATGCTTCAAGGATTGAAACTTCAAGAGAGTTTTGGAAAATGGCAAGGACGGTTTAATCGTCTTGAAACCACTTGGCTTTCTTCTCAAGAGCCGCCTCATCTTCTCCTTCTATGATGATTTCTTCTCCATCTTCTTTGGTAATTTCCTTTGAAGTTCTACCCTTTTCAATGTGGCTCCAATGGCCACAACCACATAGAGCAGCTCTTGTGGTTTTAGACCACAACAAATAGTTTCCTCCCTTGAGGATAACCGGAATCACCATGGCTTTCAAGTTTTCCATAGTTTGAGATCAAGGTTTTAGGGAATTTGAGAAAAGATGATAAAGAGAATGAGAGAATGATGAGTTTAGTAGATGGAGAATGTGGATCTAAGCTCTGATACCATGTAAGAATTTGCGAAATAATTTTACAGAGAGTGTGATAGAGGAAGTAGTATGAAGAACATGAAGAATAAGAGACTAAAACTTATAGAGAATAGGAGAAAGAATACTTGATTCAATATCACTAAAGGGTGAGTTATACAACATATTTATAGCAAAACAAGAGCTAGGAAACCCTGAAATCGGAACATATGGAGGAGCCTCATATATGAATTCAAATGTGAGTGGAGAGGAACATTTTTCGGATTTAAGGGTTACAGCCGTTGGGACCAGATCGATCAATCTGAGTTGGGATTGATTGATCTGGTAATTCCCGCAATTATCTCTTGATCAAATTGATCGATCCCAACATGGATCGATCGATCTGAGTTCCCAGATCAATAAGTGGGACATGGAGTCCTCGGTGAGCGAGGTTAGCACGTTGAGATTATGTGCTACATCTCAGGAGCCGTTGGGCTTGGAAGCAGCAAATCATGTGGATCATTTGAGCAGGGTTCGGCTGGCTCAGGAAAAGGATAAGGGTCTGGTTAAGGCTTTCGCTGATGTCGGATCAGAATATCAGGCCTCTACGAGTGGGATTATCCTTGTGCATGGGCGGGTATGTGTACCCAAGAATGAGGATCTGGGACGCGAGATTTTGAGTGCGAGTATGTTTTTGATTCATCTTGGGTGACCAAGATGTACCGGGACTTTAAAAGGTATTACCACTGTGTCGGGATAAAGAAAAATGTAGCTAACTGGGCCGCGACTTTGATATATCCATATTTTACATGTTTTAGGCATTCATTTAGCATCATTATAGCATTGTTTCACCTCATGTTCATACCATTCATAGTCCTTTTTGTCCATTTTGCATACTTAGAAGTATTTTTTCATTAGCATTGCATACATTCGTACATTTAGAGTGTTTATCAGGTGTCAAGGAGTGTTTGGAGACTGATCTGGACAAGGAGGAGCTAGCAAGCTTGACTCAAAAGCTAGACTCGATGGACTGCACTCGAATTGGCGCCACTCGACCCATGCACTTGACCAGACGCTTTCGAGTTAGAGGACCAAGACGCCACTCGATCACCCTACTCGATCCCTTTTGATCTACTCAAGCCCACTCGACATCCCCACTCGAGCCAAACTGATCGAGTCTGAAGATTCAAGATGCCACCTTCGAAGATTGAAGCCACTTGATCACCCCACTCGAGCCAAGCCGGTCGAGCCAAGGAAATCAAGATGCCGTTTTTGGAAAAGCACCCACTCAATCACCCTACTCGACCGATTCTGCTCGAGCTCGTCATCCGATTTAGCTATTTTGTCTATTTCTGATTAGGTTTTTGACTAAGGGTATAAATACCTCTTTATGTCATTTAACCTAATAGGCTTGGTTTTAGTATTGTTTAGATCTAGCTTTTTCATCTGATCTCTCTCCCTTCCATTAGAACATCTTAAGCTTTTGTAATCAGATCTTTTTTTTATCTATTTAGTTTTTGCATTTAGTTCTTTCTTATTTCATCTCATCTCATCTTTATCTTTATGATTATGTACTTAATTTTCATTTATGGGTTTATGTTCTTGAGCATGAAATCTGAGTAGTGAATTATGGTTCTTGAGGATTGGTTAGATCTAGAGAGGATCCTTGATCTCCTAGGGTGCTTAAGCTTTGATCTGTTAGAATCCCTTCTAGGTTAGTGTTCTTCATGCTAATTTCTCTCTGATCAATTGGAATTATATCTTAGGCATTTCCACACCCACCAAGTGTTTGATGAAATGCATGAATCAACTTTTTCCAAAGATTTGCATTTCTAGCCCAAGAGCTTGGTTGTCTAGAGTGTATTTTGGCGTAGATAGATTAATTCATAATGCATGTTTAGTTATATTTCGCTATTGAGAAGTAGATCTGAAAGTGGCTAAGCTTAATGGCTTATGTCACGAGAGTGGATTGGCCAGGTTTTGATGTCTATCGTCTAGGGGTTAGCTCTGTGTGAGTATTGTTAAGCACTCTAGGTAGATTAAGGAGAGTCTCTGATCCATTATGTCGTCTTTAGATCTTATCCCCCCCCCCTTTGATCTGTTTATTTACTGTTTTCATCACTTTGCTATGTTTCATTTGATAGCTTATGTTCTTGTTTTCTTTCATGTTTTTAATTTGAATTGTTTCTTGTTATCATCATCATGCTAGGCTTGAATTAAATGTTTTGATTGCATAGCATCTCACCCATTTGGATTGATAACTCTTTATGCTGCAATGACAATGATAGTGCATATAGAAGATTGAGCATTCCTAGGATTTTATTGTGGTAGAATCCTATTATCAATTTGGCGATGTTGCCATTTGGGTGTTGTTTGTTACATTTAGGATTTCATATCATTTTAGATCAAGATTGTTTCTAACACACTTTGCTTCCTGACTTTGTGGATCGATATGTGTTTTTTTGTATCAGGTACCCTCAACTTGATTGTCTAGCTCGACCACCTTGCTCAAGTCGAGCTCATCGAGTCAAGCATCTCTGTCAGACAGTTTGTTGTTTCGATTGCATGCAAACCAGATCCAAAGGCAGCCACAACTTCCTTTGTTACCTCGACAACATAGACCCGTTACCCCGTGAGTTGAGAGAGCAGAGGGATAGAGTTAGGGTTGATTAAGAGGATCAAGTGGATATGGAGTAACACGACTATGTGCCAGCTGCACAAGCGCCTCAGAGGAGGCACAGAAACATTAGAGCAGGAGATGCCCCTACCACTCACACTCAGAGGCATGGAATTGTGCCTCCTGCTGTCCAGAAAAAGTTCCATGGACTCCCTATGGAAGACCCACTAAACCATCTGGATGAGTTTGGTAGGCTATGCAGCCTCACCAAAATCAATGGAGTCACTGAGGATGGATTCAAGCTGAGGCTCATTCCTTTCTCTTTTGGTGACAAAGCACATCAGTGGGAGAAGACTCTACCTCAGGGATCTATCACTTCCTGGGATGATTGCAAGAGAGCTTTCCTTGCCAAGTTCTTTTCTAACGCAAGGACAGCAAGACTTCGCAATGAGATATCCGGGTTTGCTAAGAAGAATAGAGAAATTTTTTATGAAGCCTGGGAGCGTTTCAAGCACTATACATCTCAGTGCCCTCACCATGGATTCAAAAATGACTCCCTTCTTAGTACTCTCTACAGAGGTGTCCTCCCCAAGATAAGGATACTCCTAGATACTGCCAGCAATGGGAACTTCTTGAACAAAGATGTTGATGAAAGTTGGGACCAAGTGGAGAACCTTGCTCAGTCTGATGGGAACTATAACGAGGACTATGATAGGAATTTAAGGGGAAGCGTTGATACTGATGAGAGGCATAGGAAGGAGATCAAGGCTCTAAATGACAAGATCGACAAGCTCCTTCTAGTACATCAGAAGTCGGATCACTTTGTTTATGAGGATGAGCAGTTTCAGGTCCAGGATGGGGAGGGTGATCAGTTGGAAGAGGTTAGCTACATCTAGAACCAGGGAGGCTACAACAAAGGCTTCATCAACTATAAGAACAATCCCAACTTGTCTTATAGCAGCATCAACCTGTTCTCAATGCACCACTTGGTTTTGCACCTCAGCAACCACAACTAAGCAATCCCCTAGAGATAGATATGAAGAACATGCTCCAGCAGATTCTCTAAGGCCAAGCAACCGGTGCAATGGAGGTTGCTAAAAAGTTTGCAGAGATAAAGCACCAGGTGAATTGCTCCTACAATGATCTCAACGCTAAGTTTGAGACATTGAACTCTCGACTGAAGTATTTGGAGAACAAGGGTGCATCTACTTCATCTACTTTTCCTACCAAACAACTTCCAGGAAAATCAATTCAAAACCCCAAGGAGTTTGCCAGTGCTCATGCTATCATATTGAGGAGTGGAAGAGAGCTCCCTACCAGAGCTGGTACTACCTCACTCACTGAGGACAGTGAAGATCTGGATGGGGAGGATTTGAGTGAGAAATCGTTTGATGAACCTAGGCTTGATACATTGACTCGACCAGAAGGTGATGGAGTCAAGCCATCGAGTTTGAAAAAAACTGCAGATGAAGCCAGACTCGACCTATTGACTCGACCAGAAGGTGAGGGAGTCAAGCCATCTACTGTTGAAAAACCTACCGCTTCCTGGAAAAAGGAAACACTCTATGTTCCTCCTCCATACAAGCGTCCACTTCCATTTCCAGGAAGGTTTGAGAAGAAGTTGGTGGAAAAGTACCAAACTCTCTTTTATAAGCAAATGAAGGAGATCAAAATAAGGATGCCTTTGATGGATGCCTTCATGCTTGTGCCTCCGTACCAAAAATTCTTGAAGGAAGCTGTAGTTAAAAGAAATCAAAGGATTAGAAGTTTCGGCCCTCGAATGCAGCGCTGTTATTGAAAAGAAGGTTATCCAAGAGAAGCTTTGAAATGACTTTTCAACAGCTTTCTTTGTGACCTTGGAGCATCGGTAAGCCTCATGCCACTTTCTGTAGCTAAGAGGCTAGGGTTCAGTAAGTTTAAGTCTTGCAACCTCTCATTGATCTTTGCTGATAGGTCCATTAGACGACCTCATGGTCTTTTGGAGAATTTGCCTATCAGGATCAGGAACATGGTAGTGCCTACAGACTTCATTTTGCTGGCAATGGATGAAGAACCGAAAGATCCCTTGATCTTAGGAAGGCCTTTCTTGGCTTCAATTGGAAAAGTTATAGATGTCCGACATAGAAAGATTGATCTCAATCTTGGGAAAGATCTAAGGATGAAGTTCGACATCAAAAATGTTATGAAGAAGCCGACTATAGAGGGGCAACTTTTTCGGATTGAGAAAGTGGATAAGGTAGCCGATGGGTTGTAAGAAGGGTATGCTGAAGAAGATCGTGTTCGAACTATTAGGACCAAGGGTTATGAAACCGGGGAATTCCATGGAGAAGTCTTGAGTCATGAGAGGTTTCTGGACCCACACAAAGCAGCAAGAGGGCAGGAAGTCAAGCCCTATGCGGGAGATCAGATAATACTAGAGGGGACCTTAGTTCCTCTCTATGAACCTCCCAAGGCATAATGAGTATTGATACGATACGAGAAGCTTTTGGAATCACTTGATACGAAGTTGTGACGAATCTCGTATGTCTTTTCCTAGGAACACACACTCTTGTTAGTATTAACGATACGAAGCAGAAAATTAAAGGATAGATCCTTGAATG
>VBRH01002568.1:5462-17154 GCA_014578085.1 Cardamine resedifolia
CTTCATGATGCCATGAATCAGCCTCATATGCATCATCATCCTCCACTACCTTCTCCTTCCCCTTGTTCATTTTCTGTAAATTTTTCACTTCATCTTCAACCGTCTTTAACCTACCATCAATCATATCCATCCGGCTCATAACGTCTCTGAACCCACATTCCATCATTCCTTTGATCAATTGCCACATTTCTTCTGGAGGAGGATGAGAATGTGGAGGAGGATTAGAGGGTGAAGGATGGCTGGTCTGTGGTGGAGGAGTAGGTGGAAGTGCTCTTTCCTCATGTACATCCTCTTATGACCTAGCAGCAGCCCTGAACGTACAATTCTTCCCAAAATATATTCTTCCCAGCTGTGAGATGAGCCATGATACCTTCAGCAACTTCATCGGCGTAATCTTCAGAGAAGTCTCGAAACCAAATGTGACTCATGAGATATTGTTCTTCATTGAGGGAAGCATCCATAATGCTACAAATATCATATGTATTACAAAGAAAACAACATTACCTACAATAAGAAGTTATCTTACAAAACATAATCCTCAAAGCAATTATATACCTTTGTATCACCAAGCGTCCTATTGATCTCTTCTTACGGATATCATGTCATCCCAGTCTGCTTGAACTTCCTATTGCACATTCTTGGACAGCCCCTACTAGTAGATGGAACATCTATGCGATACTTCATCCTTAGATATGGTAGGCCTCAAATGCCAAAAGCTACAATAATATTTAAACACATTAGTAAACACATTAAATTAACCAAATACATTTAACACAAGGTTTGAATTGTATTACCTCTAAAGGAATTATGAACCCTGGAAATGTCCATTTAGCTTTATCTTTGACTATATCATTGAAATGGTCCAACATATGTGAAACAACCGCACCCGTTTTTTTTTNTTTCAAATGAGGAGCGATGGGAGGTTTTCAATGCTTTATTAAAGAGGAGTATTAATGGGGATTTGGGAAAAACTATTACCAGAGAAGTTTCTAATCAATTTTCGGTGCCTATACTAATGGTGCAAAAGATTTGGAAAAGAGCAAAAGAAACGTCTAATAGCGGAACAGTGGATGTATCTCATAGAAGATCTATAAATTGTGGTCGCAAACGAATCTCACTTGACCCACACCAAGTCGCTAATACTCCGTTACAAAGACGAACAACTTTGAGGTCGATGGCCATAGCTTTGGAGATGAGTCTTACAACTTTATTTAGACGGAAGAAAGAAGGGTTTATTCGATGTCATACCAATAGCATCAAGCCTCATTTGAAGGAAGAGAATATGAAAGGTAGACTACAATTTTGCATCTCTATGTTGAATAAAAATACTCTATCTCATGCACCAAAATTTGTTGATATGTACAATATGGTGCATATCGATGAAAATGGTTCTATATGACGAAGAAGACCCAGAAATATTATTTACTTCCGATTGAAGAAGAGCGGCGACGTACATGTCAAAATAAGAATTACATCGGAAAAGTAATGTTTTTAGCTGCAATGGCTCGTCCAAGGTTTGACCAGGATTCCTGTAACATTGCATTCATCATTTTCTTAAGAGTTTGGTTTTTTCGTTTCTCAAGTCTATTGGATTCCGGTGAGTATGGAGCTGTAGTTTGATGAATAATGTCGTGTTCCCTGCAGAACACATTAAACGGTTCATCATATTCTCCTCCTCTATCACTTCGAATCATCTTGATAGTTTTATCAAGTTGATTTTCCACTTCCAATTTGTATTCTTTGAATTTCTCCAAAGCTTCGACTTTACTACGTAATAAATATACATATTGTCGATGCTCTTTATTAGATATCATTATTTTGGTTTAGTTGGTTAAATGCTTTATGTATAGCTTGGTTATCAAATCTGGTTAAGGGTCTTAGTATTTAAGTCTTTCTTTGTACATATTTTACGATTGAATGATGATAATTTCACATTTCTGTTTCTCTCTCGATCTCAAACCTGAGAGAAACTAATACTCTTAGAGACGTGACTCAGAGATGCTGCGTTCAGTTTCGAAATTCAAGTTAATATTTGATTAAAATTTATTTATTCGCAAACAATAAACAACTCTGATGCTCGCAAGCTCTCGTCACAATGAATTTTCCGTTTTACCAATCACAACTGGTAACAAAAATCTGAGACCTGTAAACACACAAGCTTTCACACGTTTATGAAATCTCAATTTCAATCCGTTAGATATTTATAGAATAACAACGGATTCAAAGAGTTAAGAATGTAGGAGAAAAAATTAGCAACACTACGGAAATGTAATTGAAACTAAAATTCATAAACGTTAAAGGAAGAGAACGAATGGAGGCGAGACTAATCTCTTTCTTTAACTCTTTGAATCACCCGTAGTGCGACGGGAATCTGAGATTCAAGAGTCCCAGGACACAATCCACTACTAATTGATTTTGCAAACACTCAAAAATCAATTCTAATCAAACTCAGTCTACGATACTCTCGAATGGACTTACTTTAGAGAGAGATTGCTAGAGGATTTTTGTGTGTAATCGTGTGTATATAAAACAGAGGAAGCGCTATTGTTTTATAGAGTTTTTTGTTCAACCATCGATCAAAACCAAATCAGCCACGGATCAAGGAGAAGTGGATCACGTGATGAAGCCAAAACCTCCATGAACTGATTTTCAGGGATCGAGAGAAACAAAGGAGACCAAGTCTTAAGGAATCGACTCTGATTTTCTCATCTTTTGTTTTCTACGCTCACCCACCCAAATTCCTTCGGAGATTTAACGTGAGCATAACCACATCATTGTGGCCCATTTCTAATTCACACAATCAGCTTTTATTAAGCCCAATAGCCTTAATAAAAATCGATCCAACAGCCAAAACCAAGATCTAGCGAGTGTTGCCTTGAACCTTCAGTAACTGGAAGCCGAGGAAGGACACCGTGACAAAGGGGTTCTTTTCCCGGAAGCGTTGAGAAAACCGGCCACTGGTGAGAAAGATCAAGAAACGCTTGAGACAGCTAGGTTGAGAGGTTTTTTGTGGATTTTTGCCACCATTTATAATAATTCTGCTTTGGGAATGACCAATGGTGCTTAACTTTTGCCAGATGCAGTAGTTTGACCAATGATATTTACAGTTTTAGGAAGCAAAAAAAATCCAGATCCAAGATACATTAGTTAGTATAATATGTATTAAAGTGTTTTTTCTTCTTTTCTCATTTTGAAGAATTTGAGCTAGATGTGATGCGTGGATAACGGATTAAACTCCTTCTATGTCTTATTAAGATTGCTTGGCTAGCCTTTCTTTGATATGCTTAAGAGTGACATTCGCCATAGTGTTGCTTAGCTGCCTACTCATGGTTTCTAATTATTCACTCTAGTTTGGATCGTATTCTTATTGCGAAGGATGAATAATATCAATAACCTCAGTATCCTCCACATTCCGTTTCACTCTTTTTTTTTTTTTTGAAAATTGTTATGCATTAAATTAAACGAGGCAATAGTGCTTATAACCTTTTACGTAAGCCATCTATAGACTTGTTCTCGAGAGACCAATAGAAACTAAAATAGAATAGAATATAACCAAGTAGTTAGACCTACTAAGAAAGTAGCCCAATAAGCCCAATGAATCTTTGATTAATTAGAACCGAACCAGATTTGGAAGTGGAGTCTCGTTGCTGATCAACGAAACTAGTGAATCCCTAGTTACTTGAAACAGATAACCAGAGTTTGAGGCATGAGCTTGCCTCACCATTATTTTAATGTCGTAAGGAAGAGATACGATCCCGCACCATAGAGTCTAGTAGCTTGAAGACTGATTAAGATGATCGGAAGATTGTCAATGAAACCTTCCGTTTCTTGCTGCCCATATTTTGTAAATTGCCACTTGCCAAGAGACGAGAATAAGGTACATGCGATGCTAGTTGTCGGTGAGAGAGATGAGAGTGTCGATGATTGATTCCCAGGAGAGTGGTTGCCATGAATTTGAAACATAGAAGCGATCATGGACCAGATCGAGGCGGAGAAAGTACAATCAAAGAAAAGATGATCTTGCGATTCAGGAGCTTGGTTACAGAGTAAGCAGAGATGGTCTGTTTGAAGACCCCAAGGTATTAGGCTGTCACGCACCATTTTCTTGGGATGGTACGTAATGGGCCGCGTTGCTTCTGCGGGGCCATTCCGACTGGGGCAGGGTGTCGTGCTTCAGTGAGAGGGATGTAGGACTCAGGTTGGAGAAACCCTTTGGAGTGAAGCAGACCGACTCGGTTGAGTTCAGGGAGGCTATTGCTGATTAAGGATCTGACTACGAAGAAGGGATTAGGCCATCCCTACAAAAACTGGTCGAGATCTGAAGCCGATCCCCTGATGAGTCCTAGGCAGGACAAAACCAGTCGAAGATGGTCCGTGAGACATATGCTGAGTCGATAATCATGGAGATTATCGACTACTGCACAGTCTGCCTAAAAAAGCATGTGACAAGTGGTATCAGAGCCAAAAACGTTATGTATTGTCTGCGCCCAGTGCTCGTGGGGAGTAGGCGTGGAGACGAGTAGCCGGGGAGCCTCATTTGCTGGCGAAAGAGAGTTAGAGGGCGAAGTGGTAAGTTCTGAACCCAAGCATGTCGTCTGATAGACAATGAGTAAGCGCTTTGGGATGAGCCAGTTGCTCGAAGACTAAGGTGACGTGTCATGCAGTATATCGAGTGGGGGTAAGATTTATCCTACAATGACACAACGTACGATCTTGAGGATTCTTTCCCGTGCACGGGGACGTGCACATTGATCGGTGGGGGAGAATGTCACGCACCATTTTCTTGGGATGGTACGTGATGGGTCGCATTGCTTATGCAGGGCCATTCCGACTAGGGCAGGGTGCCGTGCTTTAGTGAGAGGCGGGCAGGACTCAGGTTGGAGAGACCCTTTAGAGTCAGGCAGACCGACTCGGTTGAGTTCAGAGAGTCTGTTACTGATCAACGATCTGATTACGAAGAAGGGATTAGGCCATCCATGCATAAACTAGTCGGGATCTGAAGTCGATCCCCTGTTGAGTCATAGGCAGGACGAAACCAGTCGAAGATGGTCCGTGAGACATAGGCTTAGTCGATAATCATGGAGATTATCGACTGCCGCACGGTCTTCTGGAAAAAGCCCATGACAAGGCGGTCTCTTGTGGGACATCTGTTGAGAATCACCATCCTAGTAAATGTTTTGTGCTTTGGGATTCCCCTTTTGAGCCAGACAATAGAGTGTCAATTAACTGTTGGTTTCCGAATTTGAATTAGATCGTAGATGAGGCTTGAGCAAAACTTCGCAGAAGGAGAACCTAAACAGTCCCAGATGAGAGAATCTTCATCTTGAGAGAAGGAGATTGATGCCAAATAACATTGGACTTGCTCTGCTTCTAATGACCTTGCGGGAGGCAGAAACCAACCGCCTCTCCTCCAAAGAGATGCCAGCGTAGCCGCCTTACTAATGCCCATCTGTTGTGGTCCATTGATTCCCATGAAGTTGATGATGGGGCCAAATGGAACCACGAGTCAGTCCAGAATCTACACCTGCGACCATTTCCAGGTAACTCTTACCCACCTAGTAACCTGAAGTTTTAATATTTTTTTGAAGATCCAAGTCTGATTTTATCGTGATTTTAAGCTCCAGAAGCTGCTATCTTTAATGACATTTTGATGAATCCAGGCTACCCAGATGGATTATGTTCTGAAGAATAGGAGCTACAACAGTTTGAGTGTACAAGTACGGTTCCACAAATCAAGATTTCTCAATCCCATACCACCTTCCTCCTTAGGAGATGTTACTGATTGCCTGGAAACTCTAGCTGAGTGTCTACCTTCTAAAGAACCTTTCTATATACAAGAGCTGCACATTGAATTGATTAGTTTGGTACATTTTTTTTTTACAGGACAAAGGCACTACACAAGAAGTTGATGATTCCGGATAGGACTATGTTGATGAGCAATTGGCGACCAGCGAATGAGAGGTATTTAGCAGTCCAATTTGAGATTTTGGACCCGATGCATTGAAGCAGAGGCTCGTAGTTGATAATTATTAACTTTTTTGTACAGAGAGGCATACCCATGTAGTGAATGGGGAGAGAACGTTGAGGGATGCATGTACTCTCTTGGATTTGGGGTATTTCTTCCTGACTGAGGCCACAAGGGAAGAAGCAAGACTTCTCTAGACTGATGGCAAGGCCAGAAAGATTGTTGAAATCCTCTAGAACAGACCTTGGATTGAAGAAAGAGATCCATCTGAGAAGATAAGTAGATCATCTGCAAACAAAAGGTGAGTAAGCCTAGAATCATGGCATTTAGGATGGTAGGAGAAAATCCTTGCAATGGCAACATCATTTAGTTTCTGAGATAGGATATTCATGGCAAGTCTTAAAATGTATGGAGACAAGGGGTCCCCTTGTCTCAAACCTCTTGAGCCTTTAAAGTAACCATGTAGCCGACCATTGATTCGCAAAGAGTAGGTAGGAGAAGTAACACATTCTTTTTTTCCAATGTATGTAAGAAACTGGAGGATGAAGAGTAGACAGAAAATTAAGAATGAAGTCCCATCTCAAAGAATCAAAAGCTTTGGCAATATCAACCTTCAAGGTAACTCTCTTAGGGTTTGTATTTTTGTGATATTCAGCAACTAGTTCAGAAGCTAGTAGAAAATTCTCAAGTATCAATCTCCCTTTGATGAAGGCTGCTTGGTTTGGAAGGATGATTCTGGTCAGTAGGGGTTTCAGTCTTGACACTAGAATCCTGGATATCACTTTGTAAAGTGTGTTGCAGCAAGAAGTAGGTCTGTAATCCTTAATTAGTGTTGCTCTGGTAAATTTAGGAATGAGTGTAAGGATAGTGGAGTTTGTAGAAGGAGGCAAGTGGGGTTGGGTGAAAAAGCGAGAGATGGCTCTGATTACTTCTTCTCGCGCTTTTGTAGAACCCGGATGTCAAGCCATCTGGTCGAGCGCTCTTATTCGGATTGAGCTTAAACATAACTCTGGTTATTTCCTCTGTTGAAGGTATCTTGGACAACAATGAAGCTTCTTCTGAAGAGCAGATGAGTCTTGTACACTGGGAGATAGCTAGAAGTGAATATCAATGTTTTGGAAGTGATTTGCTGGTAGGTTTCAACTGCTTCAGGAGTAGTTATCTTTAGGCCAACTATTCCAGTTAAGGTATGAATGGTGTTATATGCATTTTTTGCTTGACCATTTTGTGGAAGTAACTCGTATTTTGATCCCATTATGTCCAACCAATTGACTCTGAGAAATGATAGATTTGTTAGGCAGTCTATCTTCATGGAAGTGAACTGAACTAGGTTGTTGAAGTGACAAAATCTCGACTCCAGATGTGAGTGAAGATAGTTTGAATTTCACGCTTCTTTTGATCTCTTGTTAATATTTAGTTGCTTATTATGTTATATTTTCATGATTTTGTAAATATTCCAAATCATTTTAATAGAAAATCCTTTATTAAAAAAAAAAAAAACTGTAAATATCAGATTTCTCAGAAGTTTGACGTCTACGTTTAGCGTCATGCATGACATGACCAACGTGGCAACTAGTTAATACGTCAACGTTGACATCGATTTATAATATAAAAAATATCGATTATAAAGTTTAGATTAATGGAAAGATAAAACAGGGTATATTATTTTATATGTGTTCATTTGAAATATTTTTATATAAGAATTATTAATATGATAGTATTAATTAAGTTGACCTATTCGAAGTATCCAGTTGACGCTCTTATTTTAAGTTATCATGGTGTTTGTAACAGAACATCCATAACATTCACATTTACTTCAAACACCATGATTATTACATGTCAATAGGTCAACTTAATTAATACTAAAATAAGAGCGTCAACTGGATAACAAAAAAAAAAGAAAGAAAAAATATTGCATATACTAATTTATGTAATATATTTTAAAACTTTGTATACAAGGTAGAATCAAGGATACGTTTATTAAGATACATTATTTCTTTTTGTTATTGTAATGGAGAAGAAAAGTTCAACTTAATTAAGATACATTATTACTACTAATAATCATGGTGTTTGTAACAGAACATCCATAACATTCACATTTACTTCTCTTGTCTAAATTTGGAAAAGAGTATTTTCTCTCAGAAATCAGAATCAATCCCTCTTGTTCATTCTCATATTTTTAAAAGTAAAATAAAAATAGAAATAACTGGTATCAGATGCTAAAACGATTTTCATATTTTAATGCAATTTTGCAAAATTTTGATTTAAAACGTTTTCAGACAAAGACTTCTTGCCCCAAACCAATCTAAACCCTTCTAGTTAGATCTCAACCTTTCTATCGAACCACTGTTAATTACTGAGGTGTTCCAAGCTGCAAGTCCTAAAGACAGTAAGACCGTTGGCAAGTCCCAGTTGTGTCAGCATATAATCGGTTAGTCTCTCCCTAGTATGTGTTTAAGTTTGGTCTAAGTCATGGCGTCTTCAGTTAGAAAACTTTTTAAACCAAAACGTGTTGCATCTACATCGCATACTACAATTAATTCAAGAGAAATTATATCAAAGATAATCTCTTTTGATAAAGAATTATCAAAAACCAATTACCACATATTAATCCAAAAATATATATATCAAATTAGTATTTTTGATTTTAGAACAGCTTATGCAATAAAGAAACATGAACAAACGCTATCTTTACAGAATGAATTTGAAGAAATCAAATTATTATCTTCAATCTCTTTAGATAAATATAAACAAAAAGAATTTAATTATCTTCACTTTGAATTAGTCCAAATACCAATCAAACCTTTATCAAGAACTGGTATTGATTCACCAATACTAATATCATTAAGGGATAAAACCCTATTAAAATTTGAGGATTCGCTTCTCGGAGAGTCCAATCAAATTTATGCAATGGAGCAATTTACTTCAATTGTGCCCCTAACTTTCAAGTAAGTTTACATGATCCAACAATACTAAATACTCTGGTATTAAATATTCAGTTACGTGAAAGTAAATTTTAAAATGAAAGACACGGATATCTACTACTTTATAGAATCTACTTTAAGCAATCAACTTCTGAATTTAATCCAAGATGTTTATTGCAAGATGATAAAAGAGAAACTACCATATTAGCAGTCCATAGTAAGGACACCCCAAGTGCTACCTATGCACCTAAACAATTAAAATAGAATGAAATAACTATTCCAGATCAATAGAAAATTGAGATTACTCAACTAATTAGAAATTTCGAACAAAGAAATATTTCAAGAATAATTGAACAAATGGATAGAAAAATACTATTAAAATTCGGTTCGATGAGAGAACCGCCTCCACCCAAAAGTAGTTCTTTCCACTCTAGAGCTTCTTTTCCTGAATATCGTACTGGTCAAACTAGTACAGACTCAGAAACAGAAAGTATAAATCAAAACATTAAACAAGATAATCCAATTAGATTTAAGGTATCAATGGCTGCACAAGAAGTAGATATGTATCCAACATCTCCTACGGCATCAGATTTTAAATCTATAAATGTAATAATCAAGGCCTATGAAATCGATAAACAATACATAAAAGAAGACTTTTATTCAAAAGAAAATAAAGAAAAAAGAAACTGGTATTTTAAAGCATTCACTAAAGTAGAAACAAATAAAATTAGAGAAAACTTGTATAATTTTATGACGTTAAAAGAAATAAATATACCGTTTTTCAACTGGTTTGAAACATATTCAAAAGAAAATAAAATAAATTATCTATTTAAATCAATTAATACAAATTCATATTTAATTCAACAATGGGAACAAGCTAATGGTGATAAAACCAAATCAGTACACCCACCGCTAAAAGACCTTAAGATAAACACAACAAATCGACAGATTATTGCCGCACCTTTTAAAACCGGAGCCAATATGATCGATAAAGATCCAGTAGTTGTGTAACATCCGTAATCTATTAATTGGGTTATAATTGGACAATTTAAAGTTTGAGGTGGAATTGTTAATTCAAATTATGGCTGGTGGGTTTAATTGATGATTTAAAATTTTTTGGGGGAAAAGTTCTAAAGTTAGAAAAGTTGATGGACTGTTTGTTGTATTTGTCGAAACTTGAGAAGAATCCTAGCCGTGTCGTTTAAACCTCACGCCTCTCGATCAGGCTGGGTATACCGTCCTCTTGTCTTTGTGTTCCGAGCTTGGGAGCTTCTTTGGATCAGAGAGAAGTGACTTGGCGTGAGCTGCGGAGAAGAGTCGAGAGAGAGAGAGAGAGCTAGGGAGGAGAAAGAGGGAGTGTTGACGTGCGCAAGGAAGGGATGTTCGGCACCTCGGTTAGAACCTTTACCGTGTTGTTTCTTATCCTTGTGCTTATGTTTCGTCCGAGCTTGTGTCGTGTTGCGTGAGTTTGAGTTTGGGAAGGCGAGGATGGTGGTTGCGTAAGGAGCAAGCCACGGCTTGGTACGATCGGAGGCAGGGCGAGAAGCAAGCGGAGCTGGTCTGGGAGGATCGCGAGATGGAGGTGGTGATCGTGGTCGGCGGCGAGCTGAGTTGATGGCTGGCGGTGTGAAACGCCGTGTCTGGTGTAGACGGCCGTAAAGTTCAGAAGAAGAAGAAGAAGATGCTGAGCGTGATGTATTATTAGTGCTAATTAAGTTTTAATTAATTTTGATTATTTTATTATTATTTTAGGTCGCGTTCGGGATTTTAGGGGGTTATTCGTCCCATGAGGTTCGGGATTTTTCAGTCTTTTGTCGCGAAATTTTCCGTGCACGTTCTAGGTGAGTGCAGTACTGTGGTCGGATATTTTTACGGAAATTTTTCCGGGGTAATTACGTGTTAGGATTTATTTATGTGTGTTTTTGTGATTATCGCCGTTTATTTATTGCTGAAATAAACTCTGAAAATTTACCGTAAATTGCAGTTAATTGTGTGATTATTTTATGTGATTTTTCCATAATTTTCTGATGAATTAATTAATGAGAATTAATTGTTTTAATCACCTTTTGGTTGTTTAAAATATCGTTGATTGATTTTAATTCATTATTTTACTGTGAATTAATTTTTATCAAGTTGTTGTTTTGCTGTTTATCGAGTCCGGGCATTTAATTATGTCGGGGGTATTTTCATAATTTTGTCCTAATTGACCTAGTAGACGGGTTGATCGCCTCCTTAGTATTTATTAAATACTGACTGCGTCTATTCGTAATGGCGCAGGTAAGGGAAATGTTAATGCTAGTTGAAGCTCGTGAAACTGCAGTGTTCAAGATGACATACCGGGAGGGTTTATTTATTATTTATCGTTGTTGTTGTTTGATTGTTTCCGTAAACCGTTAGGTTGTTAGTTGATTTCGAATTTGTTGGTTTATAATAAATCGTTAATTGTTGAGCTGTTAATTGTTCGTCTGCTGGGAGTTAATAATAAATATGTGGTTATTATTAATATTGTTATTGTTTTAAAAAAAATGGATCGGGGCGTTTCAATTTGGTATCAGAGCGGAGTTGATTCTAGGGCTGCTAGATTTCTTGCTGGGTTATTTTGTTGTTATTGTTTTGGGATGTTTGGGTATGTCATCTTCCGGCCGATAACAGTTCCGCGGTAAGACTTCTTTGTTGTGTTGCGGTTATTATTTTAGTAGTAAAGTATTAACCGTGGTTTCACCTTTTGATGGTGAATCCTGGTAGAGTTTGGGGTCGTGGTGGCCGAACCGGTCTTGGTAGCCGAGCCGGTCGTGGAAGTCGA
>VBRH01002570.1:0-10269 GCA_014578085.1 Cardamine resedifolia
CCCAGTAGCTTTTCTTTTCCCAGTGCAACTTAGACAATTGCACCCACGCTTGTCTTGTCTACTACTCCTTTTTTATATCTCTCGTCCATACTCTTCTGTCTGTACCTTCCTCTTAATTTAATCAAAGAGCATCTTTAACTCTCAGTTCCACTTGACTGAGACAGGAGGAAAAAATAAAACGCAGCACCTCAGCTTCAAATTCGAACGTGGCTTCATGAAATATCAATGGCCCATCAGAAGCCCATATCTTATTTGCCAACAGAGAACCAAAACCCTACGATAGAAGTATATCGGACGATAACCACATAATCTTTCGTACCATAATGAGACCACAGTTTCTTAAACACTATAAATTTTACTGTGGGTTTAAAAACGAGTGGCTATAACCCATTAACTATCATTTACACCATCCCACTATCTAGATCCAAACCTTGGAAATTTCCTATTGCATCTCCGATACAATGTCTCAAACGCCAAAAAATGCAAAGGAACGCCCATAACTTGAATCCAGAACGTAATTTTTGCTGGATAGTCCCTGTCTATACGAACATCCAATGGTCACATGACATTTTCGAGATTTATGGGTGTTTCTGACATATCAAAGATGAGTGTTTTGGGAATCCTAAACAGGTTCCCACCTCACCACCTCATCAATGGTCAAAATGAAAAAGTGACATCTTCATCACCTCATCAATGTCTTCTTCATTGTCAAAATAGAATTGAAAATGTCCAAGACCCAAATCTGTAGACAAATCATTTTAATAGTATATTTTACTGTAGAAAAATAATTTAATTTGTAGAAAAGAAAATATTATAACTTTGGTTGAGGTACACTGTTATAACATATATGTGGATATCTTGCAATGTATTATTTTAGAATAAAGCCGTTTTAGAGGTACAATACAAAATAAAATGAAGTCAATAAAATGAAGTCATGCCATTGTCTATCTTTTAATATATAGAGTATAAGAGCACCTCCATCAGGGGTTCTCAAAAAGTTTCTTCATATTAAAAAAAATAAAAATAATAAAAAGAGAGTAGAAAGGTGGAGAACCGTTTCTTAAATGATGAGAAACTGAGAAACTCATTTAAGAACCTCATTTGATAGATGGTCAAATAGAATTAGTTTAGCTTCTTTTTTAATTATTCAGTTTAACTAAATAAAATATATATATTAAAAATATTAGATGAGAACCCCAAAAGAGGTTCTAATTGATAAAGATGCTCTAAGGACCCATGTCATCCTCGGGATAAATTATATACTTTAATTTAATTAAATTTTTTTATTGTAACTAGATTTACACATCATTTGATTTACTAAATTAAAGTAAATATCTGAACATAAGTCTCTATTTATAAATCATAACCAAGGATGACTACGTCATTTCCGACTGATATACTTTTAGTTATCAATTTATTTAAAGTTTGGACTCCATAAATTTAAAGGAATCTTATCTAATAAAATAGAATTCCCTTTGTGGAGCTTTGACGTATTTTCATGTGTCCACTTTAACCAAAACAGAATTTCCCCTTTTTAACCACTATCAAATTAGTTTAAAAATTAAACTACTATTCTCTTACATTTTCTTCATTTTGACCATTAAATTAACCACAAAAACAAAATAACTATGAGAACTATGAAAATTTAAATAATGTGTGATTTGAAATATCAAAGTTAGTGATAACTATGTTATATTATTTAAATATTTATAGAAAATATTATTAATAAAATAGTTGGATTACAAAGAATAAAATAGACTAATAAAAATGAGAATAATAAATTAAAGGATACTAAAAAAAAGAATTTTAAATATAAAAACTGTAAAAATAAAAACAACATTAAAAACAATATATATACATCTAGAAATGAAATAAATAACTATATATATTAAACTCGCGCAACGAGTACGAATTACCCTAGTAATATATAGGAGGAAGTCATTCATATCGATCAACCTTTTATTGTCAAAAATGATAAGCCATTAGGGTTCATGGGTTGAGTCAGACCCATAATCCATGACCCATTTTGACACCCCTATATTCATGCAATTTTTTTTTTACTAATATATTTACTGTCTTATATATATATATATATATATATAATTATATTTTCATGCTTGAATGCGTAGGAAAATTTTTAGTCTCAAAGTATATCTACCAAGAAAATCTAAATTTTATATATATATGGAAAATAATATATGTTTCTTTGTGTGGACTTTCTTGGTAAATTTTTTTGAGACTAGATTAAATTGTTTTGGTTGTTTTATGTAGTAAGGATCTAGCCACTGAGACAAATCTACTGGCACCACGGAGTAAAATTGTGTGTGCGCCAAAAACACTATAGGGATATTTTTCAAAAACTTTTTAACGCTCAACCTAGTAAAACATACAATTAGTATTGGTCTGAAACTATAAAGATTCAAAAAAAGTTGTGGGAAAATGACTGGTAAAAGTTGAGTTTGAATGAAAATACTGTATGTGGTGTAATTTGTTTTTTTAGTGGGTTCTTTGATGGTTGAAGACGAGAAAATTTTAAACTAGATCTGGAGGCCAAGTAGACCTCTTAAGCTAGATTTATTCGAAAGAGAAAGATGGGTGCTCGGATAAAATGCTAATGAGAAGAATATTAGAGAATGACGTGTTTGTAAATATGATTGAACCGGTTGTGTTAACCCGATTTATTTAGTTCAGTTATCTCAAAGAGATAAACCATAACCTTCTTCATATATAAAGAAGTAATGTAATCGATACTATTTAGTTGAATACCATAATAATTTTCTAATAGATTTTCTTTATATTGTTGTTCTCGATTCAACTCTTCTAACATGGTGCCAGAGTCAAGTTTTAAGCATAAACAGAAGCCTCAAATGGACAAGCCTGGCTCTACGCTAGAAAGTCAGTTGTTGCTCAGATGTCAATTGCAAATCCAAATGCGACTGATAATGTGTTTCAAAACATGTCTAATAGTCTATCAAAGGATCATATTCAAGAGGTAATTGCCTATTTCAACTCACAACTTCAGACAAATGATCAATCAACTACTGTTGCTTCTACATCTGGTGGCACAATCACTGCTCTTCCTGGTATGGCATTTTCTTTTTTACATTATGCTTTGTTGGCATCTTGAGAGCTACAAGAAATGTTTTTTCATCTAAGTCATGGATAGTAGATATTGGAGCCACAAACTTTAACTTTGATCTTCCACATATTTTTTAAAGGTTTCAGATCAGATACATTTGAGAAAGAAGCAATGAGAAATCAAAGTTAGATTGCCTGGAAATAAAAATTGCCCTCGCTGCTGGTGTAGATGATAGCTAAAGATCTCGAGTGTCACTTGTATTTATAGAGCAGTATAGACTTAGGGATCAATAATAAAAATTGGAAATGTATTTTGGCTCCAAAAGGTAGAAAAATTCAAATTTGAAAATATTCGAATTGCTATTCATATATGTTAAGATTTTAACTGTAAAAATAATTAGTTTCCGAAATTTGAAATGTAGTTGGTATATGCCTAAATCCCCAAAAATTTGGAATGCAATTTTGAAATCTAATTGATTTCTTTGGAATAAAAATCGATGGATTCGAATCAATTATGTTTCTATATATAATCACAATTTGAATTTTGTAATTATGAAAAAACTAAATTTTGGAAATCTTAATTAAATATTTAAATTTGAATTTTAAATAAATACGATTAGACGAAAGTTTGAATCCAATGACATATTGTGTAATCTCTAGTAATGGTTGTCTTCTTTTAAAACTCTTCTCAGAATCGATATGATTATGACACATCATCTGTTAGATATATTGAATATAATTGGTTCTGCATGTACGACATTCCCATGATGGCCAGATTCTCTTCGCAATATTCGGATCTACGACGGACGGTTCTCTGGGATTTGAACTCCAGTTCTGGTGTAGAAACCTTAAATCATTAACCAATGGGCCAAGAGTGCTTCCACAACAAAGTTTTTTCTTAAAAATGTTTCTCAAATAATATATATTAGAAATTAACATATACAAAAAAATTAGCTCTACTCTGGAATGCATTGGATTTCTTCCATAAAGTAAAAATAACTTATGTTAAAAACAATTCTTTGTAAAAATATGTGAGATATGTTTTTGGTAATTTCCCCAATTTTATATGGTTAGCATATTTACTTTCATTATTTTCTTTTTATTCACAGCATATTTAATTTCTTTCTTCCATATTTTTTGTACTTTTAGATTTGAATGATCCCACGTGGTATATACAATATCCTTTTCTTTTGTCGGCATGTTATATACGATATCATAACATATTATATTCATAATAACAATTGTGTTACTCGTCGGTCTTTTGGAAAGAGCCTTCTTTCTCTGTCGGTAAACAGTAGCCATGGCGAAAATTTTCGATTCCACCACCGAAGAGCCACCACATAAGAGAAGGAAAGAGGCACTTCCGTCGTCTCTTTCGTCGCTTCCAGATGCGGTGGTTGTAAGCTGTCTGGCTCGAGCCTCAAAACGTGACCTCGCTGCCTTTTCTCTCGTCTCCAAAGGTTATAAATCTCTTGTGGCTTTGCCTGACTTGCACAGGACGCGATCGCTATTAGGTTCCACCGAGAATTACCTCTATGTATGCTTACGCAGCCCTCCTCCTGGTGCAACATCCGCACGTTGGTTCATCTGCACGAAGAAGACTAGTAATTGGCTGTGTCAGATTACCTCGTTTCCCTTACAGCCTTTGGAATCCTTGGTGGTGGCGCTCGGATGGGGAATCTATGTAATCGGTGGGATAGTAAACGGTAAGCAAAGCTCGAGTGTCTTCTATATTGTCGGTCTCACAAGTTGCAACATGTCCCCTCTATGAGTGTGGCTCGTGCTTCTGCCGTGGCTGGCGTCGTATACGTGTCTGGAGGCTGTGTGGAAGACACGGATTCTTGGGGAGAGGTATTTGTTGGTACCGGGTTTTACACCCTCATCATAACCCGATCTAAATCAATACCGAATCAAGATCCTAATCGAGAAAGCCCATCAAACTCAAGCTCAAGCCCATCAAAGCCCTGTTCGGCCCAGTCCAGTTTGGCCCATCCGATCAGTTCGGCCCATCTGATCTATCATACATCCGACTCAACCTCCCTTTTCTTTCTATAAATAGAAGGTCCCGACCTGCCATTGAGAGGGATCTCTGAAAAATCTCAGACAAAGAAGCAAATACGCTCCGACCTCACAATCTATAACTCTATAATCCCGAACTCCGACCTCATCCAATAAAAACAACTTCTCTATTCAATTATGTTCGGCTTAATCAATAGTTTGTTCGACTTTATCAATCTAAATTCTGATCGACCTGATTCGTATTCTGTTCGACTTAACTTATCTTCTGTTCGACTCGATTTAAACATCCTGTTCGATCAACTTGATTATTGAACGAAGCTAAAAAGCTGTTCAGCAGTATTTGACCCATATACACAAAGTTGGGATAGCTTGCCAATTCCGGATTGTAACATAAGCCGTGGTTTGATACGTGGTAGTGTGGTGATGGAGAAGAAGGTTTACGCTGTGGATTCATGGAATGAAAGCTTCTATTACTCACCAGTTGAAGGTAAATGGAGAAAAAGTAATTGTGATTCCAAGCTAGAATACACCAACTGTTGTGTGATAGATGAATTGTTGTACTATTGTGACACCCTTTGGAATTTGTTTTGGTGGGAGGCTGAGGAGGTGATGTGGTGCAAGCCTTTCATCCGTTTTATGCCAAAGATGATCTTAAGGTCCTTTTCTTTCTCTTTACTTTTTGACCTTTTGTTTTAGTGCATTTTATTGGCATAACTAAACTCATATTAGAGATGGTATGTTCCTCTCTTTTGACTCTGAACTATATATTAAACATGTGTTTTTCTTGTCTTTTATGAGTTAATTTGCGTAATCTTCAAAACTTGGTTTCTAGGTGTAAGACCATTGTTGCCTAGGTCTAGGTTCTTACTTAGCTATTCCAGCATGCCTCCTTTATTGTTATATCGATGTGTTGGCCTTTAAAGCTTGTATTATAGTTTTGTGTTTTGTTGTTTGTCTCAAGTTTTACATGTTTCAGCCTTTGATCTTTCGGGAGCTTCGATATGGTATCGTCATTGCATAATGATCATTTTAAAAATAAAATTTGGGATTTCTTGTTGTCCTATATTTTAATATGGAGACGACTTTTTATGTTAGATATTATTTTGCAAATTATTTCCCATCGTAGGTAATTTGGGCTTCAAACCGTTCTCCTTTTGGTTCATCTTCTCCTCTTAGAAAGCCAAATGGTTAAAGATGGTAGCTAAATCTGTCAATTTTCATTCCAAACAAATCATTTGATGGTAGCTAAATCTTTCAATCTATCAATTCTGCTCTCTGTTCTCCAACTCGTGGTGTGTCTCCAGCCTTCTCTTTGTCCTACCTACACTCCCTTGTCCCAGGTTTGACAAGGTTCTCTACACTCAGATTGCAAGATTCTACTATGCTAGTCCTTCGTTTGATTGCTGGCGAACCATTTGATGATGGTTGTGTCTTGCGTGGAGGGTTTGGTTTGATGAGTGATTAGAGTTCGCTGCTTGTTGGTCTCGAGCCTTTGTTCTGTGTTGTGGGATCCATCTGCTAATGCTTGGGATTGGGAAAATATGGGGGATCCCAAAGTGATCCTTCTCGGTTTATTTGATTGTCTCGTCTGCCCTTTCTTAGGATCCGTTTGGGGAAGCTTATCTCTTTTTTTTTCTCTGCCACCAATCTCAAATTGTGGTTGCGTGGGTTTTCTCACTATTTTCCGGTGCTCATGTGGTTAGCTTGCTAAAGGCTCGACTCCTCTATATATCTTTGTAGTATCATTTGTGTCTTTACTCAATTGTACTCTTTTGTCCACTTGTAATCTTATGCTTTTTTTTATTTGTAATTTCTCCATCCTTTAATACTTCCGCAACTTTTCAATAGAATGTCTTTTATCTAAAAAAGAAAGACAAATCAAATGGCCGACATGCCTTGGAGATATACCAGTACTTCATCGACGATGTGGCTAGTTCTAGGTGATGATTATTGAATATTTATCATGATATGATGATATATTAAATATTTTTTTTTTTATGGTCTATTGAAATATTTTATCTACTTTAGTAAACTTACATCTAAACTCAAATTATGAGACCTGACACGGGTCACTTCTAAAAAATCTTTTTAATTTCATCATTTTTATATATCCTTGTAGTATCATTTGTGTCTTTACTCAATTATACTCTTTTGTTCACTTGTAATCTTATGCTTTTTTATTTGTAATTTTCTCCATCCTCTAATACTTCCCCAACTTTTCAATAGAATGTCTTTTATCTAAAAAAGAAAGACAAATCAAATGGCCGACATGCCTTGGAGATATACCAGTACTTCATCGACGATGTGGCTAGTTCTAGGTGATGATTATTGAATATTTATCATGATATGATGATATATTAAATATTTTTTTTTATCGTCTATTGAAATATTTTATTACTATAGTAAGGTTACATCTAAACTCAAGTCATGAGACCTGACACGGGTCACTTCTAAAATTTTTTTTTAATTTCATCATTTTTATATAATTACTACAAGTGTAAAACATCTAGTTACTATAATCATAAGCAACCTTTTTAATTTTATCAAATTTTATAAGAAAAACTTTTTAATTTCATCACTTTTTTAATAATTACCACAACTTTACAACATTTAATTAATATTATCAACCTAAAAAACATTTTTAATTTTATCAAAATTTTCAATAATTACTATAATATCGAACCTTTTCTTTTTTAAAGTCAGTTTCTTAAAATTAGAATAGGCTTTTTTAGGATAATAAGATTTTATTAATTTAGTTATGGTTTTTGGGAGAAATTTTTGGAGTTTGGTTTGAAAATATAATAAATTTTCAATTTTTATGTTTATTGGGAAACAATTTGTTGGGGTTTTGGTTCAAACAATAAGAAATTAAGAAAGGGAAAATAATATCAACACAAATAACAATACTAATAAAAAGAATTAAGACTAATAATCAAGGACAATAAAAACTAAAAATTTAAAAAAAATAAATATGATACAATAAATAAATAAAAACAGAAATCAATATTTGTTTTACACTAATATATAAACAAAACCAATGCATAGAAATCAACATCAATGCATTAGAAATTTAAAAAAAAAAAAAGAACCTACCCCAAAAATAAATGATTTCATCACCAACCGGAAGCATAAAGCATCTCTAAATCAAAATCACAAGATATTTAGATACGTGGAGAACGACGATATTTTTTCGCTCATGAACACACACATAGCCTCGAAATGTTTTTTCGAAATCGAAGATTGCAACCCAAATGCTTCAACAATATTAGATGTGGAATTGTAATCGGAGGTTTAGAAAGTTCTCCAACACCAACTACATAAGAAGAAGAAAAAGATGATTGCTCAATACGTGTAGAAAGTTTAATGGGGTAAAAAATATCAACAATTTACTTTGCTTTCATAAATTTGATCACGAATATATTTCAAATTGTTCCAGTACAAAATAAGTTCACTTTATTGTAAAAGATAATTATTTTGATATTTATATCAATTTTAGAGTAAATAAACAACTATGAAAATTCAAATAATGTATGATTTGAAATACCAAAGTTAGTTGGCCCAACCACCGGCGTAACCTAGTTGAGATTAGTAAGCACAACTATCTCAGAGTCGAAAAAACCAAAATTCAAATCCTCACTCCGAGGAGAAAACAGACGAGAGTGAAAATGACGGTGGACTGACACATGTTTTGAAACTACTAAATGAAGTTCACTACAGATTCTTCAGAGTCAAGGAAGAGTTGGAGTCTAAGGACGTTAGGTTGATGCTACAAGAAATCGAACTAGATTGTATCGACAATGAATCATTAGATAACTCTCTCTTTCTGAATGAGAATTGTAACTTCATTTAAGCATTACAAGTTTGTTTGTCATCTCGTTCATCTTTTAGAAAAACAACAATATTTTTTTAACGCAAAGATAGATTTGACACTACAAATACTTTAAAACATATTTTATACTAGGAAATGTTTCATGTGTTGCATGAGTTTGAAATTAATATAATGAATTAAAAATTGGTATCCATCAAAATCTTTGTTATATAAAATTTTATTTCTCAAATAACTTATGTAAAATAAATTTGAAAGAAATATATATATATATAATGCGTTAGAAGGGAATGAAAATTAAAAACAATGTAATGCAAAAATAAAATTTAGAATCAAACTCTTACCATCATTTTGTCTCAACTTATTTTTCAACTCATGCAAGAAAATAAAAAATATAGTAAATTTTAAATTTTAAGATATAATAAAGTAGGATGAGAGAATGATTATTTCTAGGATGAGAACTAATGGAAGTTACATTTTAGAAATATAAGTTAAGAGAGTTCATTTGTAATAATTATTGATATAGGTAACTGAAAAGTAATTAAAAAAACTGTTTTAATTTTTTTAGACAAAATATAATTACGCTGATTAAATATAAATTAGCTCTTATTTTATATGCATGGAATATTATATGGAATATTAATATTATTTTTAAGTAAAATTTTCAATAATGGTATAATTAAGCAAATTAAATACAAATTAGCTATTATTTTATATGCATGGAATATTATATGGAATATTATTTTTAAGTAAAATGTTCAATAATGGTATAATTAAGCAAATTAAATACAAATTAGCTATTATTTTATATGCATGGTATATTATATGGAATATTATTTTTATGTAAAATTTTCAATAGTGGTATGATGAACTAATTTGTTTGTGATTTTTTAAGTATCTTATAATAACCTTCAATTGAAAAAATCTGACAGCAAAATATTTACCATCAATTGAAAAAATCTGATTGAAAGAAATTCAAAAATAAAAAAAATAAGTTAGATAAAAGTTGCAAAATGATAAAGATGGAACATTGACCTCTTATTTTATGGGAACCAAAACATATTGAGAACCTTATATAAATTTGTCCTTATTTTGTGTTTATTTATTTAGAATGGATTAATTTTTTGGTTAGAAAGTATAAAGAATCTAAAAGAAAGAAATTTGGAGAGGAGAAGATGAGTCATGTTTGTAGTGGACATGTGAAAACATTGTTTTTTATTTTTTTTAGTATCTTACATAATATCTCCTAGAAACGTAGAGGCTCCTATAACCGTCAAGGCTCCTAGAACCGTATACGCTCTGATACCAAATTGGAACACCCGATACTCTTTTTTTTTTTTTTTTTT
>VBRH01002571.1:0-17280 GCA_014578085.1 Cardamine resedifolia
AGTTGAAAATTTTGAAACTATAACAAGATTTAAAGCGAAACCCATTTCAAATCAGATCTAATAAAATAGATCCGAGAATGCAGATTGAGAAAGAAGAGAAAGAGAGGGAGAGGGAGAAAGAGAGGGCATACATAGCCAGTCACCTGATTTAGAATTGAAGAGACAGAGAGCGAGAGAGAGGTTGGTGCGACAGCTAATCTCCCACAAATCGTAGCCTAGGGCTTCTCGAGATTTTGATGTCACGATATTTGTCGGGTGGGATTGAGAGAAGTGAGACGGAGAGGATAGTTGAGTGAGAGAGATGTGAGGAGTCTTAGGCTTATATAGTTAGGTTAAATGTCGGTTTTCCGATCGGTTATCATGAACCGAAGCAATAACCGAAGAAAATTAAAATCTTCCGATCGGTTTGTCTCTGATAACCGCTCAATAGCCGAAATCACTAATCCTTGGTTCGGTTCGGTTCGGTCAAACCGGTTCGGTTATAAATCCCAGAGCTAAGCATAAGCATCTTCTTCTTCTTCCTCACTTCTTCTTCGTCTTTGCTTTTTCTAGGTCGACCAGAGAGAGATGAGGCTGATAACGCACAACATGCTTTCCTGCAACATCAAAGGAGTAGCTAATGGATTTCCTCTACGGATCGAAGCTGGGAAGGTGATTGAGAAGGAAGTCGATTTCAATCCGGATTTTCTCAGGCACATGTTCGCGAAGATCGAGTGGAAAGCTCTGGTGGAAGGTGCACGTTCCATGGGATACGCTGAGCTACCGGAGGATTCTCCGGACGCGACGGTGCTGGATTCGGATGAGTCCTTCCTTAAGAAACTCCACCACGCGTTGCTGGAGCTCCACCTTGAGGAAGGCGCGCTTGTTTGCCCCGAGACTGGACGGAAATTTCCGGTTAACAAAGGAATCCCCAATATGCTTCTCCATGAAGACGAGGTTTAATTGATCTATGATGTTTTTGTTTTGGGGGTTTTGTTAGGGTTTCTGTGTTTGAGCTACTTATGTTTGTAATGTGAACTCCTTTAGTGAGATATGCAATTGAATCATCCGTTTTCGTTGATTTTTGGATCCTTTAATTTTATCAGGAGAAATTTGTAGCCTGATTTAGAGGATTGTTTCGTGTAATTGGTCACTGATTCGTAGATTGCATTGTTAATTTCACTTTGTGTTTATGGGTGATCAAGACCCTCTAAACTGTTGTTATAAGCAGAGAGTTTTGCTACTGAAGCTGTTAAACAAAAATCAGAAGATGTGGTTGCTTCAGTAGTGCAAGCTCGACTCATATAGCTCCATTTATGATAGTTTTGAACATGATGGATATGGTTGCTTTGGGTTTTTGTGCTGGATGTTTTCCTATGAACCTACTAATAATAAGCAATATCCACCACAATACATTGCTTTCCCCTCTCAGTCTATGTCCTAGCAAGTAGCATCTAACCTTACAAGGCTAAGCTTTTAGGCCTCATTATTTGCATCTCTTAGCCTTAGGAGTCCAAAGTTCAACATTATGCGGTTTGAAGTCTTTGGACCCATTTGACAAAAAAATAAAATAAAAAAAAGTCTTTGGACCGATGATTCGTTCTTGTGTGTGTGTGTTGAATAAAATTTGAACACATGATTCGTTTGTGTGTGTGTTTAAAGGTAAATCCTTTAAAACTCTGATAAACTTTTTTTTTTTTTTGTCAACAAAGAAAATTAAAAGAAATTTAAAAGATTTATTAAATGAGTTTTTGAGATATTTGGATTTGGAATATTTTCAATAATATTTTCATTCTTTTACTTAATATAAAATTTGTGCACGGAAATAATCTATTTAATAAGAGCAATCTTAAGCAAAAAAAAAATATTTTTTTGACATTTTTACTTAAAATCGTTTTTAATAATATACAATCATTTTCACTTAATGTCTCCACCACGACTATTTATTTTACGTATTTCGACTTACAATAGTATATTACATCAAATTCCCTTTTTTAAATACAGATATTCCAAATTTAATAACTAATGTAATTCAATTATTTTAAAGTTATTTTTGATATATATTATTTTAAATTGAAATTTTAAATTGAAATTTTAAATTTCTTGATTCAATTAAGTATTAATAGAAAATTTTAAAATTCAGAATGTATAACCATTTTTAATATATAATGCCCCAAAAAAACAGAAATTGCTTTTTAATTTTTTAAAATACTAATAATCTGAAACGAAGATAAGGCCTAATTGAAGATATGGGCTTATTTTCATTTAAGCCCATCATAGTTAAGCTTCAGCTGTCTATTTCATAACGGTTACTAGATAAATATTTCCTTTTTTTCTGGTCAAAAAGTACCGTATTTCCTTCTTTTTTTTAAACACCGTATTTCCTTCTTTTTTTTTCTAGTCAAAAAGTTGCCGTATTTCCTTTTTTTTTTCTGGTCAAAAGTTACCGTATTCCTTTTTTATCATCTGTTTATACTCTATATATATGTATTTAGGTCTTTCCAAAGTTGCAATTTTTTCTTTCGCTCTCGTTTCCTTTAGAGCGATATCGACTTTCTCCGATGGTCATCACCATCACAAGGTTTTGTTTGTTTATTTTCTTTTGTTTGATTATTTAGAGTTTCTATCGACTATGCACAACAAAACCCCTCTTTTGAATCTCTGTTTTCTTCGGTTTTTTTGGGGTTTTATGTTCGCGATTTTGTTTTCTCTTGAGATTTTGAAACTCTTTTTCCGAGAATCACTACTTCGATTTTGTTTTTCATCAAGCAAACCCAAAAGCCCTCTTTTTAAATGCGTTATTTCATCTTAGGGTTTTTAATTTCTCTAGACGTGTGATTCTCTTTTGAAATTTTACGTTTTTTTGTTTCAGATCACGGTTTCTTCTTGTTTTGATTATGCGAATCAAACCCTTTTTTGGATTCGTGTTCTTTTTCTTTTTCTAGGGTTTCTAATTTCGCGATTGTATTTTTCTTAGATTTCAAAACTTCCGATTAATCCTTTTACTTCGTGAATCCAAAAACCCTCTTGTCTTTGTTTACATAATCTTAGGGTTTCTAATTTCACTTATTTTTCAAAAACTTTTTCAAATTAAAAAACTTTCATCGTTGTTTTTTCAAGATTTTTTTTGTCTTTTGGTTTTAGTTTTCAAATTTCTTCAAACCCAAAAGAAAGGGATGGGCACATTACATGATTGTGTCTGTCCGGTTTCTAANTCTCTCGCTCTCTGTCTCTTCAATTCTAAATCAGGTGACTGGCTATGTATGCCCTCTCTTTCTCCCTCTCCCTCTCTTTCTCTTCTTTCTCAATCTGCATTCTCGGATCTATTTTATTAGATCTGATTTGAAATGGGTTTCGCTTTAAATCTTGTTATAGTTTCAAAATTTTCAACTTTTCTACTAAAGTTCTTGGCTTACCGAGTTTCTAAGATGCCCCATTGAAAGGTCATCAATTTTGTGTCTTTTGAGACTGGTTTGATTCACATTTTGTTGGTTTCTTTTTTTTCAAAATGGTTTCTAAATTAATCCAGATCTGGTTAGCAAAACACACTCTTAAGGTTGTCTTGAGTGACCAATACATTCTCTTTCTCTCTGTTCATTGTCTGATAAACAGTAGTATTTATTTGTCCCACTTAGTTAAAGCTGAAATCTTGAATCAGACATTTCCATTGTAGCTTTAATTCAAATCGTGGCTCAATACCGGTTTACTGATGTCATAACTGTTATTCAAGATCTTGGTGTTATTCAAGAATATGTCAAATTTATGGACTCATGTTTTATGGTCTCTTCTCCTCAAATTTTGTGTTCGACAGAAGCCAACACAACATTCTTCTTTATGGACTCATGTTTTATGGTCTCTACGATTTCTTCTTCCTTCTCTTTCTCTGATTCCCTTTGTTCTGTTCCGAGTCTTTTGCTGCTCAATCATTCAAAAGCTTCGAAATTAATCAATTAGTTTAAGTCCTCAGAAGAGTGTTTAATCACTCATGCCAATTGCTACTTACAGATTTTTGATCGGTTGATATTTGATTTGCTGAGGCAGTTTGATTTTTGATCGTATCTCTCTTTTGAACTTTCTATCTTTTGAAATATTATGTTGGAACTTGAAACTTTGAAATTTGAACAATTATGCATCGATGTATTGCTAATGACTTAGAGTTTATTGATGTATGCTGATTAATTAGGTTTATTCATGATTGTTGATTTTGTTGTGTATTTGATGATTGAATGATGTTTTGTTGGATTAAAACAGGAAATAACCGGTAATAACCAAAATTAACCGAACCAAATAATCTGTTCTAACGGTTAATATACTCCACGCGCGTTTATCTTACGCTGTATGCTGACGTCAGAGACTTAGAATATCGCAGTTGCCAGGTGTCATGATCAACAGCTACGATGAATCAAACGCAGTAAAACAAAAACCCTCAGCCGCATAAGCATGCAGCTCAAACATCTTTGAGTCGGAAAATGCAGGAGATAAGAAATTGGAGGAGCTCAAACTCGAGAAAGAACAGAAGGAAATGTTCTATATAAATGAACAGTGCAGAACTGCCAGTCTCATTGAGAAGAAAGGTAATGTTTTGCTCTAGACTAAGATTTGATTACACAGCAAAGTAGATGAGAAAAGGCAATGTTTCTGAAAAACGTTTCTTCTTATTGAGTGCTTCCTCTTTGACAGATGCTGCGATAACGAATTTGGAAGCAACTACAGCCGAAACAAAACTCAACATAGAAAACTTAAACTCGCAACTGGAAAAGGTACATCTTGAGTTAACAACAAAAGAAGACGAGGTCAAATTTCTTCTGTTCAAAAAACAGAAAACCAAAATCAAAAGTTTAAAGAAGTTTGGGTTTTCTTTCCCTACCCGTGTAATGTACATTGTGTCTGTCCGGTTTCTAACTTGGGGAAATTGTCCCGTATGGTCCGCTGATGTTGCCTTGAGATATTACTTCCTAAGTAAAAGGCTTGTCAGTTCATGTCCCAAAATTGGAGATTTTAATCTCTACAAGTCTATAATCTTGCTGTGGCTGGGGCAGCTTGATATAAACTTCAGTTTTCTGCATAGATATGCCTTCATTAAGGCTTGGACAATGTGTCCTCAAAACTCTAAAATATGCCTTCGTTAAGGCTTGGACAATGTGTCCTCAAAACTCTAAAATCTCGATGAGATGAGGATATTCAATATTCTGCTTAGTGATAGAGAATAAAAATCATTATCTTGTTGTGGCTGGGACAACTTGGTTTAAACTTCAACTTCTGCATAGATAATGATGTCCTTTATTAAGGCTTGTACAATGATGTCTCGAGATTGAAAAATCAATTCTCTGCTTATTAAAACTCTAAAATCCAATATTCTGCCAACTGATGGGGAATAAATGTCTTTTAATAAGACTTGTTTAATGGTGCTCTGAGATGGGAAATATCAGTTTCCGTTTAAAGATATATTGATGGGGCTGAGACTAATTGATGGGGGATAAAAAGTCCTTTAATAAGGCTGTTTAAGGGTGTTCTGAGATATATTGCTGTGGCTGGGACAGCTTGATATAAACTTCAATATGTCTGCATACATATGCCTTTATTAAGGCTTGTACAATGATGTCCCGAGATTTTAAAAGTTCAATACTCTGCTTAAAACTCTAAAATCTCACTCACTGTGTTGAGACATTATGATATGATATCAATATTCTGCAAACTGATGGGGAATAAAATGTCTTTCAATAAGACTTGTTTAATTGTGGTCTGAGATTAGATATCTCAATTGTTCGTTTAATGATATATTGCTGGAGCTGGGACAGCATAAGAATATTCAATATTCTGCTAATTGATATGGAATAAAAGTTCTTTGAGAAGGCTTGTTTGATGGTGTTCTAAATCTCTATAAGTCTATAATCTTGCTGTGGCTGGGACAGCTTGACAAAACTTCAATATTCTGCATAGATATATGCCTTTCCTTTATTAAGGCTTGTACTTAAATCTCTTCAAGTCTATAATCTTGCTGTGGCTGGGACAGTTTGATGTAAACTTCAATACTCTGCATAGATATGCCTTTATTCAAGGTCAAGGCTTGGACAATAATGTCCCGAGATTGAAAACAATTCGATTATCTGCTTAAAACTCTTAAGTCTCACTATTGTGACATGATATTCAATATTCTGCTAACTGATGGAGAATAAGACTTGTTTAATGGTGTTCTGAGATTGGAATTTGCAATTGTCTGATTAAAGATATATTGTTGTGGCTGGGACAACATGAGAATATTCAATATTCTGCTAATTATTTGGGAATAAAAGTCCTTTAATAAGGCTTGTATATAATGGTGTTCTGAGATTGCAAGTCCTTTAATAGATTGTCTGATAGGGCTGTGACAGCATGAAAAATTCAATATTCTGCTTATATGGAGGCAAAATTTTGTCCGTTTAATAAGGCTTGTCTAAATCTCTACAAATCTTGTTGTGGCTGGGACACAACTTGATACAAACTTCAACTTCTGCATATATATGCCTTTATAAGGCTTGTACAATGATGTCCAGAGATTGAAAAAAAAAAATCAGTTCTCTGGTTAAAAACTCTAAATCTCACTGTGCTGAGACATTATGATATGATATTCAACATTCTGCTAACTGATGGGGGAATGAATAAATGTCTTATAACAAGACTTGTTTAATGGTGTTCTGAGACTGTAAATCTCAATTGTATGATTAAAGAAATATTGCTGTGGCTGGGACAACATGGATATGATTCAATACTCTCTGCTTAAAACTCTATATTCGTTGTGGCTGGGACAACATGGATATGATTCCATATTCTGCAAATTGTTGGGGAATAAATGTCTTTTAAGAAGGCTTGTTTAACTGGAAACTTCAATTGTTCGTTTAAAGATAGATTGTTGTAGCTGGGACAACATGAAAATTCAATGTTCTGCTAATGATGTTCAAGAGATCAAGAAACTCAATTATAAACTAAAACTCTATATTGGATATATTCAATATTCTGCATAATGAATGAAGAGCAAATGACTAAATGTCATCTAATAAAGGTTCGTCAAATGATGTTCAAAGATTGAAAAAAATTCAATATTCTGCTTTTGATTTGACTATGAGTGATTTATTAGCCTATCTTTTCAGCTTCAGAAGACCAAGAACTGGAGTGTGTGTATACATGACTTTTTCTCAGGTTTGACTCTTTTCCCTCTGTTTCCACTTTCCAATATTATTGTGTTTCTGCTTTGTTGGCTGCATGTGTTTATTTTTCTCTGGATTTTCAGTATTAGTATTTTGGTTGCATGTGACTGACTATGTGTTTTGTCTAGGTGGATTGTTTTGCCTTAGGATTAAATCAAATTCCTAAAAGATGAGAAAGGCAAATTAAGCTTGTCAAATAACTTAAGAAAACAGACACATTATACTTTATAACGTTTGTAGTGGATTATATTTCATTGAAATGGCGTCCAAAATTAAAGAAGTACATCGAAAATCGATTGTAATTTATTACTATTCGTTTTTTTTTTTTCACTTCTTTATTTCTGTGTTGCGTATACTCAATCACAGCCGTTGATCACGCCACCTGGCTTCTGCGACATTTTGAGTATCTGACGTCAGCATACCGTTGGTAGAATAAATCGACTTCTCCGGTATAAAACCACCGACGTGTTTGGCGCCCAACTTTATTTCAGATTAATTCTCACACAATTCGAGAGCGCGCGCAAGAAATTGACAGTTAGAGAGAGCGAGAGATCAAGAGCGATTTGATCGATTTCGTCATTTTTCAATCTCGAGATGCAGAAGTTAGGGTTTCCGGCGATGAAGAGCTTAGATCAACTCCGATCGTTGTCTGGATCGGCGAAGACGTTCTCCTTCTCCACTCGTCCGCCTCAGGATACCGTCTCCTCCGGAAGTTTCTCGAATTTGAAACTCACTGCAGGTTTTTTCTGTTGTTTTCTTCATTCAACTTCTCTCAACTGAGTCAACTCGTACGGTTATGATGATTTGCGACATTTTCACGTCTGTTTAACAGAGAAACTGGTGAAGGATCAGGCTGCTATGAGAACAGATCTCGAATTGGCGGTATTTTGGAAGCTATCTTGTTTTCTTCATACATTGCTTCTGTTTACCAACTTAGATTCCATGGATGTGCTTGTGACTATGTGAGGTATCTTCATACATTGCTCGTGTTTACAAACTTAGATCGATTGCTAGGTTTGTGTTTACGAAAATAATTTTGATTCTCTGTGCTTTGTTCTGCTGAAAAAATGGCAGAGACATGTTTCGCCTAAATTTGAAATAAATTTTGCTCTTCCATGGTACAGAATTCTAAGCTGAAAAAATCAATGGAACACGTCTACGCCTTAGAGGAGAAACTCCAGAACGCTTTTAATGAGAATGCTAAGCTCAGAGTTAGGCAAAAGGAAGATGACAAGCTTTGGAGAGGATTGGAGTCTAAATTCTCTTCCACAAAGACTCTGTGTGATCAGCTTACTGAGACTCTGCAGCATTTGGCTTCCCAAGTTCAGGATGGTAAGAATACATTATCAAACTGTCATCTGATCTTGTGGAATATCTTATGCTTTTGTTGCTTTATCTGTATCCTAAATTGCATCTGCAGCTGAGAAGGATAAAGGTTTTTTCGAGAGCAAATTCAATACTAGCTCAGAAGCTATAGAATCTTTAAACCAGCAAATGCTAGACATGTCTTTAAGATTAGATGCTGCTAAAGAAAACATCACAAGCAGTAAGTTGTTGCATCATTCTGTTTATGACCTGAAAAGCAATTGGTATCCAAGTTCGTAACATCTTTGAGTCCGAAAATGCAGGAGATAAGAAATTGGAGGAGCTCAAACTCGAGAAAGAACAGAAGGAAATGTTCTATCTAAATGAACAGTGCAGAACTGCCAGTCTCATTGAGAAGAAAGGTAATGTTTTGCTCTAGACTAAGATTTGATTACACAGCAAAGTAGATGAGAAAAGGCAATGTTTCTGAAAAACGTTTCTTCTTATTGAGTGCTTCCTCTTTGACAGATGCTGCGATAACGAATTTGGAAGCAACTACAGCCGAAACAAAACTCAACATAGAAAACTTAAACTCGCAACTGGAAAAGGTACATCTTGAGTTAACAACAAAAGAAGACGAGGTCAAACACCTTGTTAGTATCCAGGATAAGTTGGAGAAAGAAAAGACGAGTGCTCTGCTGAGTGCAGATGAACTGTTTAAAGAACTGGTTAGCTCGGAGCAGGAGGTTAAAAAGCTTGATGAATTTGTTCACTACTTGGCGGCTGAGTTGACTGAATTGGATAAAAAGAATTTGGCCTTCACGGAAAATTTTGATAAGCTAAGTGGCGTATATGATACTCACATTATGTTGCTGCAAAAAGACAGAGATCTTGCGTCAGATCGTGCTCAAAGATCATTTGATCAACTCCAGGGCGAGTTATTCAGCGTAACTGCCCAAAAAGAAGCTCTGGAATCAGCAGGCAATCAGCTAAATGAAAAAATAGTTGAGCTCCAGAATGATAAGGAGTCTTTAATATCTCAACTTTCTGGGGTACGCTGCTCTTCAAGCCAGACCATTGATAAACTGGAGTCTGAAGCAAAAGAACTAGTTGCAAAGAATGCTGAAACAGAATCAGTGATTTCAGAGCTGAAAGAGGAAATGGAAACTTTATTGGAAAGTGTGAGGACATCAGAGGATAAGAAGGTATAAAAGTTATTTTCTATCCCTACGCGCTATATCTAATGCATGCTTGCAAAGCTAATTTTTTTCTTGTATATCTTTCAGCAAGAAGTGTCATTAAAGCTTTCATCATTAGAGATGGAAAGCAAAGAGAAATACGAGAAACTGCAGGCAGATGCACAGAGACAAGTTGAGGAATTAGAGACCTTGCAGAAAGAGAGTGAGAGCCATCAGCTGCAGGCGGATTTATTGGTGAAAGAGGTGAACCAGCTCCAAACCATCATAGAGGAGAAAGGGCATCTTATCCACCAGTGCAATGAAAACGAGAAAAAGTTAAACCAACAAATCATTAAGGTCTAAAACGTTAATATAGGACATGGTTTTAAGGTTTTTAATCCACCTGTTTAGTACTCATCAAATATGAATTCCATTGCAGGAGAAGGAGCTACTGGCAACTGCTGAAGCTAAGCTTGTAGAAGCAANAGAAGCAACATGATCTGATGCTAGAAAGTAAACAGTTGGAACTATCAAGGCACTTGAAAGAATTGTCACAGAGGAATGACCAGGTATATTATTTGGAGTAATGTTTCATATATTAGCAAAAATAGTGCCTTGATAGCAAAAATGGTGAGGATTCACTTACGACCCTTGGCTGAATCTGAATCAATATGCAAAGACAATTTGATCTCTCCATTTTCGTTTCAGGCCATTAATGATATCAGGAGGAAGTATGACGTGGAGAAGCAGGAAATTATTAATTCTGAAAAGGATAAGGTATAAATATAATGACTACAGTATCTTTGTTGCAGTCTACTTAGCAATTGATGATGTTTCGGTGATGTTTTTTGTTGTTGTAACTTCAGGCTGAAAAGATTATCAAAGAGTTGTCCACGAAATATGATAAAGAACTCTCAGATTGCAAAGAAGAGTCAAAGGGGCAGCTGCTGACCATTCAAAAGGAACATGCTTCTCTGGTATGCACGGCATCTGTTTTATCTTTGAACTTTCTGGCCACATCTTATCCTGTTACTGATTTCATGCATTGTTCCAGTCCCATACTATCAATGATTTCATGTTATATGATTCCAGAGAAACCTTCTGACCATCACCAATCATGAAGGTGCATAGTTTTGAGTGATTGAATCAGAATGGATTGAGTTGTTAAGCTTACTAACTGACAGAAAATGTTTCTGATATCTGAAACCAAGTTCCTATTTTCTTGTATGCATTATCTGTTTGGAAGTTTATTTCTGAGAGCATGTCAAACCAAGTTCGAATTATATTGCAAGTAAGCTGATAAAAGCTGCATGTTCCCCAGATTCTCAGTATTCGGGAGGAGCACGAGAGTAAGGAGCTCAATCTCAAAGCCAAGTATGACCAGGAACTGAGACAAAATCAGATTCAGGCTGAAAATGAACTGAAAGAGGTAAGCACTGATATAATATAACTTCATAGTTTAGACAGATGCAACAGTGTAGAGCCTCTGTTATTCAAATAGTTTGTATATTTTTCCAGAGGATAACAGCACTCAAGAGTGAGCATGATGCTCAGTTGAAAGCATTCAAGTGTCAGTATGAAGATGATTGCAAGAAGCTGCAAGAAGAATTAGATCTTCAAAGAAAAAAAGTAAGTGCTTCTAAAGATCCATTATAAGATGAATCTTTATGGATTTAACTAATGGGCTAATAACCTCACAGGAAGAGAGGCAGAGAGCTTTGGTGCAGTTGCAGTGGAAGGTGATGAGTGACAATCCACCTGAAGAGCAAGAAGTAAACTCAAACATGGTTAGAGTTGTCTTCATTTTCTTACTTGTCCACTTTTAGATATGTGCTTAAAATAACATAAACAGGGTAATATTGTTAGCTTCGCATCTTATGGTTGACATGATGTTTATTATTTTGTAGAACTATTCAGTTTCAAAAGATTCTCGTCTTGGTGGTAGCAAAAGAAGAGTGAGGGCAGACAATGATCACGAACAGGCAGAGAATCAAATCTCATTTTTTGTTCGTTTCTGCTATGTCAAGGCTACGCATATAAACACTTCCTCATGGATCAAATGCAGGAGTCTCCTTTTGTAAAGGCAAAAGAAACACCTGCGTCGAGAATGTTCAAGAAAGCTGAAAATGTAAACACAGGAAGCGTAAGGAGCATTCCAAAGCCGAAGCATCATAGCAAGGTAAACATTTAAGCCTTTGCATTTTTACATCAAACTCAACTTCATCGTTTGGTTTGTGGTTCAACTTGGCAGGTAAGTCATCGTGATTATGATGCTGAAATGAATAATGGAAGGGTAACCAAAAGGAGAAAAACAAGAAATACAGCCATGTTTGAGGTAATCTTCTCCATCCTTGTATATGGATAATAATAATTCAAGAAAGGTAGCTTTACATTTTCTTGCAACAGGAGGAGCCACAAAGACGCAGTACTAGGTTGACCCCCAAATTAACCCCCAAAAGTATCAACAAGGTAAAATATAAATTCACTACTTTTGCTCAAGTAAACTGAAGCAGAGAGTTATATATTCACAAAACGCACAATAGTTTTCTGTAAGTTATTTTAGTCCGTTCTCATCTNAGAAATACAGCCATGTTTGAGGTAATCTTCTCCATCCTTGTATATGGATAATAATAATTCAAGAAAGGTAGCTTTACATTTTCTTGCAACAGGAGCCACAAAGACGCAGTACTAGGTTGACCCCCAAATTAACCCCCAAAAGTATCAACAAGGTAAAATATAAATTCACTACTTTTGCTGAACCAAGCAACATTTACAAGTTATGGATTATGTTGTTATGCTGCTAGGTTTCTAAAATGTGTTATGAGTTAATTGCATATAATTTGGAGCGTAGGGAGCAGGCATGACGGGTCAGCCTCGGTCTGCAAATATTGGAGACTTGTTTTCAGAAGGCTCTCTCAACCCATATGCTGATGATCCCTATGCATTTGATTGATGTCTACCTCTCAAAGTCAGCTCCCTATATCTCTCTCTCTCACTTTCTGATACACATACTCTTTGTCAAAGCTTGCTCACACCCATTTACTTGAAAATTTGATTCTTGCATCAACTATCTCGTTTTCTTAACATGAATTAACTTTGCGAGTGTTTCAAAAACTTGTAAATGTTGGCAAGAGAATTATTATTCCGGAATCTGTTTCTAATCGAGTAGCTTTCTTCAGAAAACATTGATCAAAAACGTTGAATCTATTGTCATCTTTATAGTTATCTCTATATTTGTTGTATCTTGTGGTATCTGTTGGTGCTATTATTGATAACAAATTTTATCCAGAGGTTAACAGTTTGCTGTTGAATGGTTGGAATTACAGAACACTGATTCCAACTGAAGAGATCAGTGAGGCCTGAGAAGATATCACCAGGAAGACGGTGGAAAGCAGTGTATAATCAATCATAAGCCATTTATATAAGCATAGAATAAAACTATCAGTTCTTGTATATACATAACTCATACATATCTAGTTTCACACTCTTGATCCCTTTAAATCGAACCAACACACCCTGAAAAGCAAGCTTAGCATAAGAGCTTAAACAAACTCAAAGGCCTAAACTGTTTTGTGGAGCTATGATCATCAGGGTGCATAAACTTGCAGTTGGGACACACAAGAGTTGATTTGCAGAGCATAACCAGCATGTGACACTTCATGCACACCGTTGTTACCATCTCTTTATTCTTCTGAATATCATCATCACCTTCAAACGCTAGCCAAGACGGAGATCGACTTAGCCCTATGTCTGCTGATATCTCCTTCTTACTCGGGGTCATGATTAAGGTTCCGCCTTTTGAACATTCATCTTTCTTCATGATTGTTTTTACAGTCGAAGACGAAGAAAGGTTCAGCTCAAGGTCCAGGTATGCCCTATGATCTTCAGACGTCTCTGACTGAGCCTGCAAAATAGAATTGAAACATGTTTTAGTTCATGTTGTTGTGCATATCATTACATATACATTTTGATTTAGGCATATATACCTTAGAGTCTAGGTGAAGTTGAACATCTGGCTTGACCAACGTGGCGCTCTCTGAGTTTGATCTTTGATAGAAGAGAGTAGTGTTCTTCTCAAGTTTGTCTTGTGTTTGATCTCCTTGTTTGCTCCGCTTAAAGGAACCATGAAACGATCCTCCATAGACTTTCATCCGATCCCTCTTTTTAGAACAGAGAGTTCCATCATGTTGACAAAACATTAGACCTTCCACACTCTGTTATGCTTAAGAATAAGGATCTCTCACTTTGTTTTGGTTTAGAGAAACAATGATCAGATAGACGAACAGTTAGTGAAAAGTCGTATATATATATATATATATATATATACCCAGGAGGAGTTATTATCTCCACCGGTTCATGTAGAATAGTAGGCAGAGTAAATGAGTTAGATATACCAAAATAAATATCGTAGATATTCGTTGACAAATTATGTGTAGTATTCAATTACATTAAAATTCAATTTCGGATTATTTTGCATGGCACAATATAATGTCCACCTTGGTATTTGTTACTCAAGAAGGATTTATTTCGCATTTGTGATCCATCATACTCCCTCTGTTTCAAAAAGAATGATTTTCTAGCTTTTTATCTTGTTTCTTAAAGATTGATTTTCTAAACTTTTAAATTTATTTTTATTAGTTAATGTTAGTAAATTGTAAACTTCAAGAAATATTAATTGAGAATGTTTGAATTGTTAAATTTCTATTGGTTAATATTAATGAGAAAGTGTTTAAGATAAAAATATAATGTATTTAATGCTAAGTATTTATTGTTTCTTAATATATGTGCATTACTCAAAAAATCAATTTTTTTGATACAAAGGTAATAGTGATCATTTCTAATCTTAAGAGTGGTAACTAAAGATTTTACACTATACACTTGATTTTGGTGCAATCAAGATTTATCAAGTATAGTAGTCCTAAATAATTTTGTTTTAGATTAATTTGAGTTTTGAAGGAAATAAATAAAGGGGATAGAAAAAATGGAAAAGTAAAGTAATGTAGAGGATGATGTGTGAGTTCCAAGTTGGGTGTGTTTGATAAGTGAGGGTATTGCACCAAGGAGCCTCATTGAAATGTGTACGTTGGTAGTTCTATTTAATCCCCTTTTTCTGTTATTTACTTTCTCTTTTATGACCCATTGGCATCATCATGATATCATCAACCATTTTCTGGACGTATGTTGATGCATGTGTAAAATATAAATTAAATACACGAATTGTGTGTATTAGTGTTGGTCATGCAGTTGTATACATGTATGTATGTGATTCAAGAGGTCAATAAAATATTAAATAGACCGAAACTAAATACAGTTGAAGGAGGAAGGTTTATGACTTCATGAATGCCGATGCAACTTTAATACCACAATAACTCTCGCTACCAATTTTGGATATTCAATTACTATGTTTTTTTTAAACATTAAAATGCCAATATATATATATATATAATTTGTGTCTTTATTTTCTTTTTTTTAGCCAAAATTTCTAATAAAATAACACAGAGAGTATAATATTATAATCATTGTGAGTGCCGAAACTCACTCAAAAAGTATTTTAGGAAAATAAATAGATATAAATCCTCATAAGAACTAAACGATAAGAACTAAACGAAAAGAATAGCGGTGAAAGTGGAAATAGATTTATAAATGAAAGTTTGATACAACTCTTAGATCGCAAGAACCTGAAGTGATAGGTCTAATCTTTTTTTTAGCTAGGAAATTGTCTGCTTTTTTTTTTGTCTTCGCCTTCCTATTTATAGCGAGCTCGGCGGTTGCCATATCTCATAAAAGTTCACAGCTCGATCTTATCTCCCGAGATCGCTGCTCCGCGCATCTCGTAACTCATTTGACTTAGCCCTCTCAACTGCTTCTTCTTGACTGTATCGGGTTTAACAGGTCGTAAATGAGCTTTTCCTGATCCTTTGATCCTTGGACTTATAGGGGGTGAAAACCACCTCCAACAATCATCAAGCCCTTTTATCATATATATTATCATCTTAACAGTGATTATTCTATAGTAAATTTCAAACAATTTCAAATAGCAGATTGAAACCTTAATTCTTCACCGGCCTACCATGCCACGGCATTCGCTTCCTCATTTATTTTTAGGACAGCTTCCTTTCTATTTTTTCCCTTACTTTGAATTCAACCGATGCATTTATTTTTAGATGTATATTTATAGTATCTTTATATATATATATATATATATAATATTACGCAGTATTTATGTGTTTGTAGATATCATCGAATTGACCACAATATGTAATCTAGTTGTTTGTGACTTTGTGTTAAATATTATCGATGCGTCTTTATCCAAATTTATACGAGTATTGTCGATGTATCTGTATCTAAATCCAAATCTTCATAATATATGTTATTGACAGGGGGGGAAAATGAGTACAAGATGTGGGATAACACATCTACTCAAAAGTCTTTGCGTGGACGACCGATCAAGCCAAAACACAAGGTTCAAGAAATGGGATGGACTGTTGTTAGTGGTGTATCCTTAATCTCCCTATTCTCTAAACTTTCCTCCAAACTGCATAACTCATAAAGGTTATGGCCTTGTAACTGTTACTTGCATTTAAATTTGAAAACTTTTTAACAAAAAAAAAGACAAGGAAAAAACTAATTGATCGAATAAAGTCAACCCATTTGTACGAGGCATTTAACTGAATTTTTTTAATGTATATTCACTAGATCTTTATAATCAGTTGTAAACTTGTTACTACTAAATATGTTTCTAACGAAGTTTAAACCCTGAACAGGAAATAAAACATAAAAACTTGCAAAACCATAGATAAATCGTGTGTAGTAAACTAGAGAATAGAAAAAGTAGGCATAATTAATTGATAATACCAAGTGAATGGGCCAGACTATGCCATAATTTAACCGTTAAGTAGAAACAAATCTGCATAGACGGAGCGTTAGTTTATTATAGAGAAACTGAAAGAATATAATTTTCTCAAATATTAACAAACTGCAAAAAAAAATAAAAATTGGAATGGGAGGGAAAGGTTTTTAAAGCTCACAACAGCAGCTATTTCATGCATGCAGTTACATTTAAAGCTAGCACCAGAAACTTATAATTAATAAATTAAATTATACTACAAGAAATATATCAAAATTGTATATGAAATAAAAGCTCTAAGTTTTGGTCACTCAGAAAATAATTAAGACATATCTGGAATTACTTGGTTATATAGAGTATCATACCAAGTAATTCTTAAAGCTAGCACCGGAAACTTATAATTTCTCAAACTGGAATATTCAATAAATGGATAAAAGGTCTATGAAATGAAAGCTCCAAGTAAAAAAAATAAAAAATGGTCACGGGTAAAAGAGTTAATATATATTGCTAGATGGGTGGAGAATCAATGAATCATAACTGTGACCCTCAGTTAATATTAATTTCTGAAATACTAACACAGTTATTATTTCCTGGTGGAAGAATTAAAGATTCAGTACTCGCCTACCCGTTTCCAATTAAATACTAAATTTCAACAAGTAGGAATTAATGCATAGTAAAAATTAATTCATATATTGTTTGTTTGTTTCAACGATAATTTTGTAACACACATATGCAAAGTCAATATATGTGTTAACTGAAGATGACTGCCCCAAAAAAAAAAAAAAAA
>VBRH01002572.1:0-10309 GCA_014578085.1 Cardamine resedifolia
CAGAATATTTCACAATCGAGGTTCCATCGGAAAGATATAAACTCTGTTTTACTTGAACCTAATATTAACTAAAAATCTTCTTGTTATGGGCACTAAATTAGGGAAAAGAATTCATATTCAGGACTTCTTATCCTTTTACAGCTCTTTGCTGATCCTGAATAGCTAGCTCATCTTTAGCTAGTACCTACCCTGAACCTTATCTCCTTTCAAACCACTTGCACTCTTGTTTTTCATTGTCATATATGCAGATATGTGCAAAAGGGTTAGAGCGAAAAGGATCGACACAGCTTTTAAATCACTTTTCCCTAAAGACACCAAAAAGAAGAAGTAACATGATAAAGCAAAAAGTGGAGCACCTGCTCCACACAGAGCGCCTGCTCAGTTACAAATCGAGCACCTGCTCAGAATTCGGGAAGATGATTCAAAAGAAGTTCAGGGTATGTGCTAGTAATCTGAAATGTTCGTGCCAGAGAGACACCATACCTCATTAATACCCTCTTCATATTAAAAAAAAAACCCTAAATGAATGTAAAGAGTTTATTGTCTGGAAAGTGGAGATTTTGTAGGTCTGAGATCATAAGTATGGAACAGGGTTTGAGAAGATGTTGGAGGGGTTTTTGGTAAGGTAGTGTTACTCACGTTTTGAATTATGTGGTCTGCAGGTTGTAGTGTAGAGTACGGTTAATGAGAAATTGCGGGTTCCCGTGTTTTCAAACCTTTCTCTTGTGCTTAGTTCTGAATTTTGTTTGAGGACAAACAAAGAGCTAAGTCTGGTGGAATTGATGTGTTGCATTTTTTACGCATTCTAACTGTTACTTTCAAGTCTTTTTCGAGTCTTTATCGAGTCTTTTAGTTTTGTTTTGAATCATTACAAGTCTAAAGATGGCTAAGGATGAAGATTGGAGCTTATGGAGGAAACTTAGTTGAAATTAAAGAAAAGCCAGAATTTAGGAGCTGAGCACCCGCTCAGCCCCTAAGCGCCCGCTCACGACGAAATGGTGGAGCCAAATAAGGAAAATCTTAACTTCTCTATTTTTCGGGAATAAGGCTCAAATTTTTCGGCAGCCGCCTGGAGACCTAGATCTATCAAGTTTTCATTTTTTCTGGACACTACGCTTTGCTAAGAACAGAGAGAATTTTTTAGAGCTTTTGCACTTGTAAGATTTGGGGGAGAAGAGATCTCTACATCACTTTGAGAAGAACTCTAAACGCTCTTTGTTTTTAGATTTATTTCATGAGTATTTCATATTACTTTGCTGAGTTTTTTGTTGCTATGTTTGTGTAATTTATAAGTTAGGTTAAGGGTTTCAAAAGGGATTCAATGAACTGAACATAGATAGGATTTATTATTTGATGGTCTTCGCCTATAGTTGATCTTATTGCCTAGACTAACCTGATCACTTTGTCTCTGTTTTTAGGTTAAATCTATTCACCAAAAGTGTAATAAGTTGCTTGAACGAACATAGGTGGGCGATTTGTTCTTAGTCAACGACAATTGATGCTAAGGCAAATCGTGAACATATTGAACCAGTCCTTTAATGCTTGTCTGCGATTTTAGGTTCAAACGACAGTTTAGAATGCTAGGTTGCTAAATAAAGTTGTTGACGCCACGACAGTGGGTCAGTCTTATTTTTATGTTTGAGTTCTAGACTTGCGCTGAATCGTTTCCTGAATAATTGTTCGGTTCTAAATGATTTTATCCCTGCGAAATTGCCGTTGACCTAGCGTTTTTCTTTTATTGTTTTTAACTCGTTTTTATTTGTTTGTTTGTCATTTACGAAACCACAAACCCACTTAATCGCTTAGCTGATATTTTGTCTCACGAAATTAGAATGTATTGCTGGTCCTCTGGATCAAATCTTCACTATACTACTGCATGTTAATTTGCGTTAAAATAAACCTTTTACCACACGCTTTACCCTTATATCAATTAGGGGAGCATATTGCTGACATTTTAAGCATCGTTGAGCGTACCTCGAGCAGTCTATTATCATGGTCGGCCAATAATAACCCATCCTTTTAATTTTAAATGCCATAGCGCACCCTCAAGAATGGCTTCCACATAGTCCTTCGTGGACTTCGCTCATGAAAATGTCTACGTCGGGACCATGGATACATGGCAGGTACAAATCACTGACACCTCTTCTAAATAGTGATTCATTTATTACGCAATACTTTGCGCTGATTATTCTCAATCGTCGATGTGACGCCCTCGATCCTCAATAGGATTTTTAGGAAGGACTTGTTCCGAGAAAAGACGAGAAAACTCGAAAAAATCATACGATGAGCTGCCCATCAGCTCGAGAAAGTGAAAACCAAGCGCAAAACCAGCTCAATGAATGAGCTAACTAGCTCAAGTAATCGAGCTAGCTAGCTGGAGTAGCTGTCCGGAAGCTCAGCTAGCTGAATGGAGTGAACACTAGCTGGACGTGCTGGATTGACTGTGACACTAGCTGGACGTGCTGGATTGACTGTGACACTAGCTGGGTAGCTGACTACTCAGCTGAATAGCCGATTGGTGATCGATCGGCGAAACACGTACCAAACGTGGCAAATGGGAATGGGACGCGTTCGGCAAACGGTTGTCAATGCCGAAAGACGCCTTATTTCATCCATTAACCTCCAATCCCCGAGAAAACTATAAATAGGAGGCATTTGGCGCGTCAAAAATACACAACAACACAAGGGAAAAATCCTAGAAAATACAAGGAAAACGTGGAGTTTTAGCAGAACAATCCGAAGATCAATCTTCGATTATAAGCCAGAAACATCACGTAAAAAGGAGGAATACCCGATGTAAAAGACTGAGAAAATCCAAGGAAAATCCTAGGAATTTTCCAAGGGGAAATTGTTCGGTGAAACACAACGAACGTTCAGCGCCTTGATTGATCTGCGTGATCAAGGAAAGGAAGGTGATCGTAGGAATGGAGTGGCTTAGGCGAGGGATTCATGGCCGAGAAGATGGGTGGTGATCGACCGGGTACTCTAGGATCGAACACTTGTAATAGCTTATATGCAAAACTCACATGTTGTATCGAATCCTTATGTTAAATAAATAAAGTACCCAGTTTATCTTAAATCTCTAATGTTGTTCATAAACTCTAAATGTCGAATCACAGAATAAACCTCAAAAATAACTTGTTTAAAGAAAATACCCTAAAAACGGACTAAGTATAGAAAAGGAACGTCTTGAACATGAGGAGTTTGGGATGGATCCTTTCAACTTGGTATCAGAGCATGAGTGTTCCTAGGATTGATAATGTGGCTTTGGGAAAATCACCACTCGTCGGCCAATGGATCTCGCGGTAGTTGCCTTACTCATTAACAGTTTTCTTATAAGTATCATGGTGACTAGCTTTCAAGTTTTTCAGATGGGTAAGAGCAGCAAATCGGGGAAACGCAAGAAGGATAAGGGCAAGGAAAAGGAAGTTGCCGAGGAGACGTTTGTCACGGCAATGCATGAAGAACATGTGGGTCAAAACCCAGTCGGACCTGTGACTGGGCAGAATCAAAACCTACCAGTTCACCAAACTCTGGAAGGTCAACAGCAAGTTCGAGAGGACGCGGCCGAAACATCAAACGCAGCGCGAGAATCGGTCCAAGGTGGTGACCGAACGGGTGTAACTGATGAAAACCCAAGTGTGTTACCGTCTGCCCAAGAGCAATGGGAAACCATGAAAGTAATGATGGCCCAAATGGCCATGTTATCCCAAGCACTTGCACCGGCTCATGTGGTGCAAGGGGCGGAGAAACCACCTTCCGTAGATGCGGAAGTGATTGAGTTAGATCCACCCTCAAACTCCTCAAGGAAAAGGGGAGATTTTCTCAGTTTGTTGGAACATGTTTCCAGGCTGGGAACCAGGCATTTTATCGGTAGTTCAGATCCGATCGTGGTAGATGAGTGGAGAAGTCGCCTCATGAGGAACTTCGCTTCAACCCGTTGCCCGGAGGATTACCGGAAAGACATAGCGGTTCATTTCCTTGAAGGAGATCCCCGTAACTGGTGGTTGACCGTGGAAAAGTGGAAAGGAGATGAGATTAAATCCTTTGCCGACTTTGAACGCGAGTTTAACAAGAAGTTCTTCCCACCAGAAGCTTGGGATAGACTTGAGTGTGCCTACCTTGAATTGGTACAAGGAAACAAGACGGTGCGGGAATATGATGAAGAATTCAACCGTCTAAGGTGCTATGTGGGGCGAGAGCTCAAGGAGGAACAAGCGCAGGTGCGCCATTTCATCCGTGGGTTACGAGTGGAGATCTCTAACCACTGCTTGATTAGCACGTTCAACTCTGTCTCGGAGTTAGTGCAACAGGCGGAAATATTTGAAATCAGGATCAAGGGAAAAATAGCTGAACAAAGCTAAGATTCAATCCCGTACCAACCAGAAGAAAAAATACATGGAAAAGAAAAGAAAGTTTGACAAGGTTGAGGACAATAAGTCCGAGGGGAAGAGAGGTGACTGTGCAACTTGCGGAAAGAGGCACAACAGGGAATGTTGGAAGGCCATCGGTGCATGTGGTCATTGTGGGAGTAAAGACCATGGAATCCAAAACTGCCCACATATGAACCAAGGACAGGTAAGACCTTGCAAAGATGACACAAGGGCTTGTTACCACTATGGGAAAGCTGGGCATTTCAAGAGAGAATGCCTGAAGCTTGAAGTGGAAAGACAGGCGGGACAGAGGGTAAATCGCAGATGGGATGCATTACCGCCACCACCTAAAAGGCTGGCTATTGCACCGCCAATTTATGAACTGTTGGAGGAAATTGGAAGCGCTAGGAACTTCACAACGATTAATGATAAGTTGTTATGAACTATTCTAGTTAATTCATGCATGGCATTGCATAAGGCATAAAAGGGTTTTGGCACCAAGTATTATGATAAAACACAGAGAAGGACCGGAAAATTACTGGACGAACGTTTCTCGCTCCACGTTTCTACCTTCGTACAGTAAAACCTCTATACACTAATAATTAATAATGTAAGGACTTTGATATTTAATTAATTTACAGTGATTTATAAATTAATAAATAATAATTTATAGAGAAATTAAAATAAAAACAATTTATGATATAATATTTTATTTTGAAATTTAAAAACCGTACAAGTTTAAATAATATAAATTACATAATAATAATATTTTTGAATTATCAATCTTGAAATCTCGTTTTAGAAAACAAAATAACAAATGGAATTCATCATTCCAAAATTCAGTTTGGTGGTGCAATGCTAAAAATTTAGATGAGTTCTCTTTTAAAACAAAATTTATAAATTTGAGATATAAATTAGTGATATCAGTGATCATAAAAATAGATACTAATAATCTCTTACAATACCAAAATGAAAGTGATATATGTGTATATGATCAAAAGAAATTGTGGTTAGTATATGTAACGTTAGATTATAAAGTTAAAAACAATTATAAAATTGGTTTATGACTGATAATGCTTATAACCATAATTATACCGTTTAAAATTATTTACAATTTTTTTGTAGTTCGGAAACATAACATCATCAAATGTGTAATGTAATAAGAAAATTTTAAATATATATATAAGGAAAATAGAAAAATATAGAGAAAGTTCAAATAAAAAATATCATATACTTTCTTACCTATAAATGTGTATATTCATAAAATTATGAATTTATGGTATTATTGGGACCATATATTTACATAAAAATTTATAAAAACATATTATCTTATCGAAGTTTGCTCAGTTTTACATTGGTCCGACTCATAACCGGATAATTTTATTATTTTATAGTGTTTATTAATTTACCGAGTACTAATTTATAGTGGTTTTACTGTGATATATTTATGTTGGTCCCATATTCTTGTTACTTGTTGGTTTCGGTTTGAATAAGTCTTGTGTTCTGTTTGATTGAGTCGTAGTTGTCTTTGTCGTGGTCAAGTATGTCCTGTTTCTTAGGAGTTAGTGGAGTTGAGTCGAACATGTTAGTTTCTGTTTTTCTGCTGTTTCAGTTTGTTTCTCTTTCGTTGATGTAAGGCTATATATAGCCAGTATTATTCATTCAATAGATTATCACTTTCAACTTATATTTCAAATTTGGTATGAGAGCTGATATATCATAGTTTTTATGGGTTTTAAACCATGATATATATAATCGAGTTTTTTATGAGTCTTTAGAGTCCTTTCAGAGTCTTTTACAAGTTTATACACATTTGGGATCATTTAGACATTTTGGAGCATTCTGGAGCTTTGTAGCTGAGAAGACGAAGTTGATGTCGTTCATGACCAGTTGTGTCGATCGATACCACCTATTGGTGTTGGTCGACGCGGGTGATATTTACTTTACACACGCGGAAATTAACAACTTTTGAAGAATTGCAATTTTGCCCAGAAGTTTTATATCTTTACAAAAGACCTCAGATCGTGTTTAGCCTATATAATTAGGGTTTTGAGGTTTTATTTTCTTTATCTTTGGCTTTAGCAAGAAACTCTAGGGGATCTTGAGAGTCTGGGGCTGATCTTACCTTGTACACTTTGAGAGAATATTTTGAACCCTTGTTATTTATTTATTTGTTATATTTCAATTGATAATCTATTTTATCCATGTTGATTGTTTCAATTGATATGAGTGAGTAGATCTCTTGTTAGGTCGAGAGATTCTCATTAGGGTTTTCAAGGAATTGTAGATTGATTTATCTGTTAGGATTCAAAGCTTGATAGTTCTTCACTTAGGTTGTTCTTAATACTAATTTTGGCTTGATCACCTAGAAATTAGATCATAGGTTGTTAAATTGGCACAACAGTGTGATTTATAATCTAATAGAACCTAGGGTGAACAAATTAAATAATTGCAAAAAAATTTGGATAAGATAATTTGTGAACAAATTGAACCTGTTCTTAAAGCTTGTTTATAACCTTAAGATTTGCAAAAGAATTTAGTTTCTTAGGTTATAGACATAGTCGATTCTCGCAACGACAGTTGGTTAATTTTATATTAGTGATTTGAGTTCTAGAATTGGTGTTTAATTCGATCCTAAAAAATTAGTTGATCTGCAATACTTGCAGACTAATTAACTTTTACTTTTCGTAATTTTTCACTTCTACCCGCCGGCCAACCAACTCTCCACCAACTTTTCCGGCCACCACCTCCACCACACTTTCCGGCCATCCTCCGCCGCGTGTACTAAAACTCAGATTACGGCCACAATTTTTATCTGAATCCAATTCGGCCAGTGGTTCTGGAAAGCTGACATCCGGGGCTTTCCAGTGATATATTGATCGTCTCCTAACTCCCTACGGTTCGCCGGGAAATCGTCTTTGAAGTTCGACGGCGGTGAACTCCAATTTGAAAACTTTCTCCTCTGATGAATGGCCATAACTTTCTGACCATAATCCCGAATTGAAAACCGTTTGCGGCTATGGCTAGATACCGATGTCATGTATCTCTCCATAAAAATTCAGATCAAAAGGAGTCGATTTGATTCTCCGATCCTCTTTTCTCCTAGAACAGGTCGAATCTGTCCTCTGATTGAGCGGTTTTGGGAGAAAAATCATATCTCCCAAAATACTCAACTACAACCGACCAAATTTGGTAGATAATTCGACAAGAGATTGATGAACTTACCCACAAATTTTCGGCTCAAATTTTCGGCTCAAACCATTTCCACTGGTGAACAAGAAATCAGTACAATTTGCTGCAGAAGTTGAGACCTTCGAGCCAGAAGAGGTATATGAAGAGGAAGATGTCAACTATATAGGAGGAACTGGTTTTCAGGATCAGAGATTTGGGACTCAGCAAGGGAGAGGTGGATACAATGGAAATGGTCAGAGGAGCACCTTTACAAGTAATCAAAACTCTTCTGGTTATGTCTCTAAGCCTCACTACCAGAAGCCTTTCCAGAGCAACACCAATTTTAGCAGGAACTACGGATCATCGTCTTACCAGACGCCTCCTGCGCCAACTGAGCAAGGTAAGATGAAATCTATGCTTGAGCAGATATTGGAGGGTCAGCAGAGGATTACGGTAGACTTTAATGGTAAAATTGATTCTCTGTATACTGACTTGAATGAGAAGTTTGAAGCCTTGAACACTCATATCAAGAAGCTGGATACTCAGGTTGCGCAGACGGCTGAGTCTGTGAAAAGGCAAGATGAAGTTCTTCCTGGAAGAACGGACGTTAATTCGAAGTATCACTGCAATGCCATTACATTGAGAAGTGGTAAAGAGGTACAGCCAATGCTGAAAAAGGGTTTAAGTGTTGATGAACTCATGGAGTTATAAGAAATCGAAGAAGAGTTTGCAGTAGGATTGCCTGTGTCGATCGACACCAGTGAAGGGTATCGATCGACACCACTGCAAACTACTAAGGAGGTGACGAGTTTGGGTACCAGTGTCGATCGACACCTCATAAGCATCGATCAACACCCCATAAGCATCGATCGACATGACTCAGATGTTGAATTGCAGACTACTGGTATCGATCAACATGAAGCTAGCATCGATCGACACGACCACCCACAGCAAGTCCTTGGAAAATCGCTAAGGATAGGAATAAAACTGTTGGTGTCGATCGATACCAACCTATTGTCGGTCGAGACAGAGGCCCATCTGAGACAAAAACTTCTGAGAAGCTGCCAATCTCAGAGGAACGTGTCTACAAACCTAAGGTTCCTTTTCCCAGAAATCCTCAGAAGTCTAAGCAGGAGCTGTATGAAGCAAAGTGCAAGGCTATGATGGAGAAGTTAATCATTGAGATTCCTTTGATTGATGCTATCAAGACTACTCTTGTAGATAATAGGTGTTTGAAGAAGATGCTTACACAGGATATGAGAGAAGAGGAATGGGTGATGATGATCTCTGAGGTCTGTAGCGCTGTCATTCATAACAGAATACCAAAGAACCTTAAGGATCCAAGAAGCTTTTTCTTGGACTGCTCTATCTTCAGAGACAAGTTCAAGAATTCGCTGTGTGATCCGGGTTCGAGTGTGAGTTTGATGCCGTATTCAGTTGTTGTGGAACTTGGAATGACTGATTTCACACCCACGAGGATCTTATTGATTCTAGCTGACAGAAGTATCAGGATTCATGAGGGTCTTTTAGAGGATGTGCCAGTGAGAATTGGCGAGTGCATGATCCATATGGACTTTGTGGTTCTGTGCTATACTGATGAGCCTACGGATCCTCTTATCCTGGGTAGACCTTTCTTGGCCACAGCTGGTGCGCTCATTGATGTGAGGAATGGAAAGATAGCTCTGAATGTGGGTGATCTAGTGATTAATTTTGACATGGATAAGCTGGTAAAGCGACCCACCATAGACGAACAGACATACTACGTGGACACTCTTAGCAATCTCGTAGAGGAGATCTTTCATGAGATGCATCCTATAGACCCTCTAGAGTGAGCTTTGCTTAGTTCCACGCAAGAGATAGAGCATCTGGATTACATTGCTGCTAGTGAGAGCATGATGCAGTTAGTCAAGCAAGAAGAGCTCGTCGGTACTTCGAAGAAAATCGTGAAAGAGAGTGACTGAAGCGAGGAAAGAGTTCCAAAAATTGAGCTTAAATAGCTTCGTACCGGGCTAAGGTATGCATTTCTTGGACCTCACTCTACTTACCTAGTTATTGTAGTGCTTCCTTGAACAACGCAGAGCTCACTCTATTGCTAAGCAAGCTGCGCAAGTATCGCAAAGCTCTTGGCTATTCTCTTGATTACATTTCAAGTATCTCTCCGGACTCGTGCATGCATAGGATCCATCTCAAGGATGAGGCAAAGTCATTAATTGAGCATAAGAGGAGGTTGAACCCGAACCTGAAAGAGGTTGTTAAGAAGGAGATCATGAAGCTTCTGGAAGCTGGCATTATCTATCCTATCTCGGACTACGATTGGGTCAGTCCAATATATGTGGTCCCTAAGAAGGGAGGAGTCACAGTGGTTAAGAATGAGAAGGACGAGGTGATACCTACACGGATTTTGGTGATGGTCCGCGGGTAGGAAAGTTGGCTAGCTTGGATTTTGTGCATTGGTTTATGATGTAATCATGGATAGCATACGGGAGCCGCTTGAAGCCGAGGACACTTTGATCATGCCAAGTGGACCGATGACAAGATCAAAAGCCAAAGAGTTCGGGAACGCAATCACCACATTACTCACTCACGTTCAACCAGCTACAATTTAGTTAGGAGACATGGTGAATAAAATTGTCTTGGTTCCTCGAGTGGACTAATAAACGGGGGGACTTGTTTGTACTCTTTTTCCAGCCTTTGGTTTAGTCCCAATGGGTTTTCCAAAGGAGGGTTTTAATGAGGCAAATGGGTCACTCCAATCCACCTAGTCC
>VBRH01002573.1:0-10058 GCA_014578085.1 Cardamine resedifolia
AAATTTTGGGACATAGACTTCGAGTCGAATCCAGACTTGTCGCCTATACCCCTAAATCGGAAAAACACTAACCGCTCAAAAACTGTCTGGATATAGACTTAGAGTCGAATTACGGACATGTCGCCTAGACTCCTAAATAGAGGGAAATGCTAGCCGCTCAGAAAAATGTCCGGACATAGACTTCGAGTCGAATCCAGACTTGTCGCCTAAACCCTATATTGGGGAAACGGTAACCGCTCAGAAAAATGTCCGGACATAGACATTGAGTCAAATCCGGACTTCTCGCCAAGACCCCTAAATAAGGGACAACGCTAACCGCTCAGGGAAATGTTGGGACCTAGACTTTGAGTCATATCCGGAATTATCACAAGACCCTAAATTGGGGAAAAGCTAACCGCTCATAAAATTGTCTGGACATAGACTTCGAGTCGAATCCGGACTTGTCGCCTAGAACCCTAAATCGGTGAAAACGCTAACTGCTCAACAAATTTTCCAGTTATAGACTTCGAGATGAATCCAGACTTGTCGCCTAGACCCATAAATCGGGAAAAACTCTTACCGCTAAGAAAAATGTCCGGACATTTAATTTTAGTCGAATTCGGACTTGTCACCTAGACCCCCAAATTGGGGAAAACGCAAAACGCTTAGAAAAATGTCCGGACATAGACTTCGAGTCGAATACTGACTTGTCGCCTTGACCCCTAAATCATGGAAAACGCTAACCGCTCAGAAAAATGTACGAATATAGACTTCGAGTCGAATCCGGACACTTCACCTAGACCCCTAAATCGGGGAAAATGCTAAACGCTCATAAACATATTCAAACATAGACTTTGAGGCGAATCCAAACTTCTAGACCCTTAAATCAAGGAAAACGCTAACCGCTCAGAAAAATGTTTGGACATAGACTTCGAGTCGAATCCGGACTCGTCGCCTAGACCCCTAAATCATGGAAAACACTAACCGCTCAGAAAAATGTCCTGACATAGAATTCATGTCGAATATGGTATTGTCGCCTAGACCCCTAAATCATGGAAAACACTACCCGCTCAGGGAAATGTCCGCACATAGAATTCGAGTCGAATCCAAACTTGTCGTCTAGACCCTAAATAGGGAAAAATGCTAACCGCTCATAAAAATGTCCGGACATAGACTTCGAGTCGAATCCTGATTTGTTGTCAAGACCCTAAATCAGGTAAATCGTTAACCGCTCAAAAACTTGTCTGGACATAGACATCGAGTAGAATCCATACATGTCGCTTAGAACCCTAAATCAGGGAAAATGCTAACCGCTCAATAAATTGTCCGGACATAGACTTCGAGTTGAATACGGACTTGTCGTCTATACCCCAAAATCGAGAAAAATGGTAACCGCACAGAAAAATGTCCGGACATTGACTTTGAGTAAAATCCTGACTTGTCACCTAGACCCCTAAATTGGGGAAAATGCTAAACGCACAGAAAAATGTTCGGACATAAACTTCGAGTCAAATCCGGACTTGTCGCCAAGATCATAAATTGAGGAAAATGCTAACCGCTCAGAAAAATGTCTGGACATAGACTTCGAGTCAAATCCTGACTTGTCGCCTAGACCCCTTAATAGGGAAAAACGCTAACCGCTCAAAAAAATGTCTCGATATAAACTTCAAGTCAAATCCGGACTTGTCGCCTTGACCCCTAAATCATGGAAAACGCTAACCGCACAGAAAAATATTCGGACATAGACTTCGAGTCAAATCCGGGCACTTCACCTAGACCCCAAAATCGGAGAAAACACTAACCGCTTAGAATAATGTCCGGAAATAGACTTCGAGTCGAATCCAAACTTGTATCCAGACTTGTCGCCTAGACCCCTAAATCATGGAAAATACTAAACGCTCAGAAAAATGTCCGGACATAAACATCGATTCGAATCCGGACCTGTCACGTAGACCCCTAAATCATGGAAAATGCTAAATGCTGAGAATAATGTTCGGACATAGACTTTTAGTCGAATCCGGACTTGTCACCTGGACCCCTAAATTGGGGAAAACACTTACCGCTCAGGGAAATTTCCATACATAGACTTCGAGTGGAATCCGGACTTGTCGCCTAGACCCTAAATTGGGGAAAATGCTAAACGCTCATAAAAATGTCCGGACATAGACTTCGAGTCGAATCCTGATTTGTCGTCAAGACCCTAAATTAGGTAAAACGTTAACTGTTTGGAAAATTGTCTGGACATAGACATCGAGTAGAATATAGACATGTCGCTTAGTACCCTAAATCGGGGAAAACGCTAACCGCTCAAAAATTGTCCGGACATAGACTTCGAGTTGAATCCGGACTTGTCGTCTATACCCCAAAATTGGGAAAAATGGTAACCGCACAGAAAAATGTCCGGACATTGACTTTGAGTCAAATCCGGACTTGTCACCTAGACCTCCAAATTGGGGAAAACGCATAATGCATAGAAAAATGTCCGGATATAAACTTCGAGTCGAATTCAGACTTGTCGCCTGCCTAAATCATGGAAAATAATAACCGCTCAAAAAAATATCCAGACATAAACTTCGAGTCGAAACAAGACTTGTCGCCTAGACCCTAAATTTGGGAAAACGCTAAACGCTTAGAAAAATGTCTCGACATAGATTTCGAGTCAAATCCGGACTTGTCGTCTAGACCTTAAATAGAGGAAAACGTTAACCGATCAGAAAAATGTCAGGACATAAACTTGGAGTCGAGTACGGACATATCGCCTAGAACCCTAAATCGGGGAAAATGCTAACCGTTCAACAAATTGTCCGGACATAGACTTCGAGAGGAATCCAGACTTGTTGCCTAGACCCCTAAATCGGGAAAAATGCTAACCGCTCAGAAAAATGTCCAGACATAGACTTTGACTCGAATCCGGACTTGTCACCTAGACCCCTAAATTGGGGAAAATGCTAACTGCTTAGAAACATGTCTGGACATAGACTTCGAGATGAAGCCGGACTTGTCGCCTAGACCCCTAAATCGGAGAAAACACTAACCGCTCAGTATAATGTCCTAAAATAGACTTCGAGTCGAATTCGGACTTGTCGCCTGGACCCCTAAATCATGGAAAATAATAACCGCTCAAAAAAATATCCAGACATAAACTTTGAGACGAATCAAGACTTGTCGCCTAGACCCTAAATTTGGGAAAATGCTAAACGCTTAGAAAAATGTCTTGACATAGATTTCGAGTCGAATCCTGACTTGTCGTCTAGACCTTAAATAGAGGAAAACGTTAACCGTTCAGAAAAATGTCCGGACATAAAATTCGAGTCGAATCCGGACTTGTCGCCTAGACCCCTAAATCATGGAAAACACTAACCGCTCAAAAAATGTTCGGACATAAACTTCGAGTCGAATCCGGACTTGCCGCCTAAACCCTAAATTAGGAAAAATGCTAAACGCTTAGAAAAATGTCTCAACATATATTTCGAGTTGAATCCTGACTTGTCGTCTAGACCTTAAATCGAGGAAAAGGTTAACCGTTCAGAAAATTGTCAAGACATAAACTTCGTGTCGAATATGGACATATCGCCTAGAACCCGAAATCGGGGAAAACGCTAACCGTTAAACAAATTGTCTGGACATACACTTCGAGATGAATACGGACTTGTCCCCAAGACCCCTAAATTAGGAAAAATGCTAACCGTTCAGAAAAATGTCCGGACATAAACTTTGAGTCGAATCCGAACTTGTCACCTAGACCCCCAAATTGGGGAAAATATTAAATGCTCAGAAAAATGTCCGGACATAGACTTCGAGTCGAATCTGAACTTATCGCCTAGACCCCAAAACGGGGAAAACGCTAACCGCTCAGAAAAATGTTCGGACATAGACTTCGAGTCGAATCCGGACTTGTCACCTAGACCCCTGAATTGGGGAAAATGCTAAACGCTCATAAACATATCCAGACATAGACTTCGAGTCGAATCTAAACTTCTAGACCCCTAAATCAAGGAAAACGCTAACCGTTCAGAAAAATGTCTGGACATAGAGTACGAGTCGAATCCGGACTTGTCACCTTGACCACTCTATCGGGGAAAACACTAACCGCTTAGGGAAATGTCCGCACATAGACTTTGAGTCAAATCCGGACTTGTCGCCTAGACCCCTAAATCATGGAACACACTAACCGCTCAAAAAAATTTCCTGACATAGACTTCGTGTCGAATCTGGTATTGTCGCCTAGACCCCTAAATCATGGAAAACACTAACCGCTCAGGGAAATGTCCGCACATAGACTTCGAGTCGAATACGGACTTGTCACCTAGACCCTAAATTAGGGAAAACGCTAACCGCTCATAAACATTTCCGGACATAGACTTCGAGTCGAATCCTGATTTGTTGTCATAACCCTAAATCAGGTAAAACGTTAACCGCTCGGAAACTTGTCTAGACATAGACATCGAGTAGAATCCATACATGTCGCTTAGAACCCTAAATCGGGGAAAACGCTAACCGCTCCAAAAATTGTCCGGACATAGACTTCGAGTTGAATCCGGACTTGTCGTCTATACCCCAAAATCGAGAAAAATGGTAATCGCACAGAAAAAAGTCCGAACATTGACTTTGAGTCAAATCCGGACTTGTCAACTAGACCCCTAAATTGGGGAAAGCGCTAAACGCACAGAAAAATGTCCGGACATAAACTTCGAGTTAAATCCAGACTTATCGCCTAGATCAAAAATTGAGGAAAACGCTAACCACTCAGAAAAATGAATGGACATAGACTTCGAGTCAAATCTTGACTTGTTGTCTAGACCCTAAATTGGGGAAAACGTTAACCGCTCAGAAATATGTCTGGACAGAGACTTCAAGTCGAATCCGGACATGTCACCTAGAACCATAAATTGGGGAAAACGCTAACCACTAAACAAATTTTCCAGACATAAACTTTGAGATGAATCTAGACTTGTCGCCTAGACTCCTAAATCGGGAAAGACGCAACCCGCTCAGAAAAATGTCTGGACTTAGACTTCGAGATGAATCCGGACTTGTTGCTTAGACCCCTAAATCGGGAAAAATGCTAACCGCTCAAAAAAATGTCCAGACATAAACTTTGAGTCGAATCCGGACTTGTCACCTAGATCCCCAAATTGGGGAAAACACTAAATGCTCATAAAAATGTCCAGACATAGACTTCGAGTCGAATCCAAACTTATCGCATAGACCCTAAATCGGGGAAAACGCTAACCGCTCAGAAAAATGTTCGGACATAGACTTCGAGTCGAATCCGGACTTGTCACCTAGACCCCTAAATCGGGGAAAATGCTAACCGCTTAGAAACATGTCCGGACATAGACTTCGAGGTGAAGCCAGACTTGTCGCCTAGACCCCTAAATCGGAGAAAACACTAACCGCTCAGAATAATGTCCTAACATAGACTTCGAGTCGAATTTGGACTTGTCACCTAGACCCCTAAATCATGGAAAACACAAACCGCTCAAAAAACTATCCAGACATAAACTTCAAGTCGAATCCGGACTTGTCGCCTAGACCCTAAATTGGGGAAAACGCTAAACGCTTAGAAAAATGTCTCGACATAGATTTCGAGTCGAATCCTGACTTGTCCTCTAGACCTTAAATCGAGGAAAATGTTAACCGTTCAGAAAAATGTCAGGACATAAACTTCGAGTCGAGTACGGACATATCGCCTAGAACCCTAAATCGGGGAAAATGCTAACCGTTTAACAAATTGTGCGGACATAGACTTCGAGATGAATCCGGACTTGTTGCCTAGACCCCTAAGTTGGGAAAAATGCTAACCGCTCAGAAAAATGTCCAGACATAACCTTTGAGTCGAATCCGGACTTGTCACCTAGACCCCCAAATTTCGGAAAACACTAAACGCTCAGAAAAATGTCCGGACATAGACTTCGAGTCGAATCCAAACTTATCGCATAGACCCTAAATCGGGGAAAACGCTAACCGCTCAGAAAAATATTCGGACATAGACTTCGAGTCGAATCCAGACTTGTCACCTAGATCAAGGAAAATGCTAAACGCTCATAAACATATCCAGACATAGACTTCGAGTCGAATCTAAACTTCTAGACCCCTAAATCAGGGAAAACGCTAACCGCTCAGAAAAATGTCTGGACATAGACTTCGAGTCGAATCCAGACTTGTCGCTTATACCCTTAAATCAGAAAAACGCTAACCGCTCAAAAAATGTCTGGATATAGACTTAGAGTCGAATTACGGACATGTCGCCTAGACTCCTAAATAGAGGGAAATGCTAGCAGCTCAGAAAAATGTCCGGACATAGACTTCGATTCGAATCCTGACTTGTCGCCTAAACCCTATATTGGGAAAACGGTAACCGCTCAGAAAAATGTCCGGACATAGAAATTGAGTCAAATCCGGACTTGTCGCCAAGACCCCTAAATAAGGGACAACGCTAACCGCTCAGGGAAATGTTGGGACATAGACTTCGAGTCTTATCCGGAATTATCACAAGACCCTAAATTGGGGAAAAGCTAACCGCTAAAAAAATTGTCTGGACATAGATTTCGAGTCGAATCTGGGCATGTCGCCTAGAACCCTAAATCGGTGAAAACGCTAACTGCTCAACAAATTTTCCAGATATAGACTTCGAGATGAATCCAGACTTGTCGCCTAGACCCATAAACTGGGAAATACGCTAACCGCTAAGAAAAATGTTTGAACATAGACTTCGAGTCGAATCCAGACTTGTCACCTAGACCCATAAATTAAGGAAAATGCTAAACGCTCATAAACATATCCAGACATAGACTTCGAGTCGAATCTAAACTTCTAGACCCCTAAATCAGGGAAAACGCTAATCGCTCAGAAAAATGTCTGGACATAGACTTTGAGTCGAATCCGGACTTGTCGCCTAGAACCCTAAATCAAGGAAAACATTAACTGCTTAGAAGATTTTGGGACATAGACTTCGAGTCGAATCCAGACTTGTCGCCTATACCCCTAAATCGGAAAAACGCTAACCGCTCAAAAAATGTCTGGATATAGACTTAGAGTCGAATTACGGACATGTCGCCTAGACTCCTAAATAGAGGGAAATGCTAGCCGCTCAGAAAAATGTCCGGACATAGACTTCGAGTCGAATCCGGAATTGTCGCCTAAACCCTAAATTGGGGAAACGGTAACCGCTCCGAAAAATGTCCGGACACAGACAATGAGTCAAATCCAGACTTCTCGCCAAGACTCCTAAAGAAGGGACAACGCTAACCGCTCAGGGAAATGTCGGGACATTGACTTCGAGTCATATATGGAATTATAGCAAGATCCTAAATTGGGGAAAAGCTAACCACTCAGAAAAATGTCCAGACATAGACTTCGAGTCGAATCCTGACTTGTCATCAAGACCCTTAATCGAGTAAAACGTTAACCGCTCAGAAAATTGTCTGGATATAGACTTCGAGTCGAATCTAGACATGTCGCCTAGAACCCTAAATCGGTGAAAACGCTAACTGCTTAACAAATTTTCCAGACATAGACTTCGAGATGAATCCAAACTTGTCGCCTAGACCCATAAATCAGGAAAAACGCTAACCGCTAAGAAAAATGTCCGTACATTTAATTTGAGTCGAATTCGGACTTGTCACCTAGACCCCCAAATTGGGGAAAACGCAAAACGCTTAGAAAAATGTCCGGACATAGACTTCGAGTCGAATTCTGACTTGTCGCTTTCACCCCTAAATCATGGAAAACGCTAACCGCTCAGAAAATGTATGAACATAGACTTCGAGTCGAATCTGGACACTTCACCTAGACCCCTAAATTGGGGAAAATGCTAAACGCTCATAAAACATATTCAAACATAGACTTCAAGGCGAATCCAAACATCTAGACCCCTAAATCAAAGAAAACGCTAACCGCTCAGAAAAATGTTTGGACATAGACTTCGAGTCGAATCCGGACTCGTCGCCTAGACCCCTAAATCATGGAAAACACTAACCGCTCAGAAAAATTTCCTGACATAGACTTCGTGTCGAATCTGGTATGGTCGCCTAGATCCCTAAATCATGGAAAACACTACCCGCTCAAGGAAATGTCCGAACATAGACTTCGAGTCGAATCCAGACTTGTCGTCTAGACCCTAAATTGGGAAAAATGATAACCGTTCATAAAAATGTCCGGACATAGACTTCGAGTCGAATCCTGATTTGTTGTCAAGACCCTAAATCAGGTAAATCGTTAACCGATCAGAAACTTGTCTGGATATAGACATCGAGTAGAATCCATACATGTCGCTTAGAACCCTAAATTGGGGAAAACGCTAACCGCTCAATAAATTGCCCGGACATAGACTTTGAGTTAAATACGGACTTGTCGTCTATACCCCAAAATCGAGAAAAATGGTAACCTCACTGAAAAATGTCCGGACATTGACTTTGAGTAAAATCCGGACTTGTCACCTAGACCCCTAAATTGGGGAAAACGCTAAACACACAGAAAAATATCCGGACATAAACTTCGAGTCAAATCCGGACTTGTCGCCAAGATCATAAATTGAGCAAAACGCTAACCGCTCTGAAAAATTTCTGGACATAGACTTCGAGTCAAATACTGACTTGTCGCCTAGACCCCTTAATAGGGAAAAACGCTAACCGCTCAAAAATTGTCCGGACATAGACTTCGAGTTGAATCCGGACTTGTCGTCTATACCCCAAAATTGGGAAAAATGGTAACCGCACAGAAAAATGTCTGGACATTGACTTTGAGTCAAATCCGGACTTGTCACCTACACCTCCAAATTGGGGAAAACGCATAATGCATAGAAAAATGTCCCAACATAAACTTCGAGTCGAATCCGGACTTGTCGCCTAGACCCCTAAATCATGGAAAACACTAACCGCTCAAAAAAATGTCCAGACATAAACTTCGAGTCGAATCCGGACTTGTCGCCTATACCCTAAATTGGGGAAAATGCTAAACGCTTAGAAAAATGTCTCGACATATATTTCGAGTTGAATCATGACTTGTCGTCTAGACCTTAAATCGAGGAAAACGTTAACCGTTCAGAAAATTGTCAGGACATAAACTTTGTGTCGAATACGGACATATCGCCTAGGACCCTAAATCGGGGAAAACGCTAACCGTTCAACAAATTGTCTGGACATACACTTCGAGATGAATCCGGACTTGTCGCCAAGACCCCTAAATCAGGAAAAATGCTAACCGCTAAGAAAAATGTCCGGACATAAACTTTGAGTCGAATCCGGACTTGTCACCTAGACCCCCAAATTGGGGAAAATATTAAATGCTCAGAAAAATGTCTGGACATATAGACTTCGAGTCGGATCCGAACTTATCGCCTAGACCCTAAATCGGGGAAAACGCTAACCGCTTAGAAAAATGTTTGGACATAGACTTCGAGTCGAATCCGGACTTGTCACCTAGACCCCTAAATCGGGGAAAATGCTAACCGCTTAGAAACATGTCTGGACATAGACTTCGAGATGAAGCCGGACTTGTCGCCTGGACCCCTAAATCATGGAAAATAATAACCGCTCAAAAAAAATATCCAGACATAAACTTCTAGTCAAATCAGGACTTGTCGCCTAGACCCTAAATTGGGGAAAACGCTAAACGCTTAGAAAAATGTCTCAACATAGATTTCGATTCGAATCCTGACTTGTCGTCTAGACCTTAAATCGAGGAAAATGTTAACCGTTCAGAAAAATGTCAGGACATAAACTTCGAGTCGAGTACGGACATATCGCCTAGAACCCTAAATCGGGGAAAATTCTAACGGTTCAACAAATTATTCGGACATAGACTTCGAGATGAATCCGGACTTGTTGCCTAGACCCCTAAATTGGGAAATATGCTAATCGCTCAGAAAAATGTCCAGACATAACCTTTGAGTCGAATCCGGACTTGTCACCTAGACCCCCAAATTTGGGAAAACACTAAACGCTCAGAAAAATGTCCGGACATAGACTTCGAGTCAAATCCAAACTTATCGCATAGACCCTAAATCGGGAAAAACGCTAACCGCTCAGAAAAATGTTCGGACATAGACTTCGAGTCGAATCCAGACTTGTCACCTA
>VBRH01002575.1:0-10169 GCA_014578085.1 Cardamine resedifolia
GGGGGGGAAGATATAATATCATATATTAAAATTTTTTATAGCAATATTATATATAATATATAAACCTATTTTTACAATAAAAAAAAAGATAAATATACATATTCGGAAATATTTATTTTCTATTTTAAAAACAGAAACAGTTTGAACAAAGTCAAAATTAAAAAATACCAAAACAATAATAGCAGTCATTGCTTTGTTACCAATAATAGAAATAATTTTAAGATTTTTATTCAATTTAAACCGATCAATTTGATCTTTACCACATTTCAAACGAACAACAACTAATAAAAGTAAAAAAGAAATCTATATAGTTTCAAGTTATTTTTTCATGATCGGACTATGAAGTAATGTTAATGCATGAAAAAGTTGACAAAAGTTTATACACTGGAAAATATGCCAAAAACATCACCAAAAAAAACACTTATCAAAATAGTCAAATATAAGAAAAAAAAACATAGACAAAAAAAGAAGAAGTTGATACACCGATTTACATGATAATACATCGTCAAACTAAAATAAATTAAAAGCCAAAGACAAGAATGCGAAAGTTAATTCACCGGAAAACATGTCGAAACTTTGCCAGAAAAAAAGTTAACAATGATGAAAATTAATGAGAACAATGAATATATAACAGTGAAGAGACATAATATACATTACTAAAAGTTGCAACGTTTAATTAAAATAGTTATTAAAAATGATGTGAATTCAAACAAAATTAATAGAAATGAGAAGACAAAATTAACATAAATAAAAAGTTACAACTTTTTAAACTCACAAGAAATCATTAAAGAGTCGTCACCAATAAGACTCACGATAATTATTCGCTATGAATAAAACCGAACCAATATTTATTAGAAAAAAGTAAATCTAAAAAATGAATGAACAAATTATGAAAAATGGCAATTGTAAACTGAAGCAGAATAAATAGATATGAAAAGACATGATTAAAAGTTGTAACTTCTAACATGTACAACTCTTCATTGAAGAGACACGAATGAATTCAAATAAAATAAATAGAAATGAGAAGACATAATTCATAATTTAAATTTAAAGTTAATGGAGCTTAAGCTAATTCAAAATTGAGTATGAATAAATAGAAATGAGAAAACATAATTAATTAACATAAAAGAAGTTGCAGTTTGTTAAACTCACAAGAATCAATAAATAGTCACCAATATAACTCACGATAATTATACGCTATGAATAAAACCTAACAAATATTCATTAAAAAGAAACCAATCTGAAAAAATGAATGAACAAATTATGAAATAAAAAATAACAATTGTAAAAAAAAAAGCAGAATAAATAGATATGTAAAGACATAACTAAAAGTTGCAACTTCTAACATTCACAACTCTTCATTAAAAAGACACCAATAAGAATCCATTCGCATTTATTGAGTTTGCTATTAGTATATAGATTATATATGTCTATTGAATGTATAAAAGAAGTTTCCACGTGCCATCCCTTTCTCTCCCAATTTTCTCCTCTTCGCGAAACCAAATCTTGACCTCGTTCCTTGGCCGGAGCGCGGTGGCTCCGCTAGCACCAGCTCCGGCCACCAATTGCGTTCACCTGTTTCTCTTTTCCGGCAGTTGGTGAGTTCTCCGGTGGCTTTTTCATCTCACCGTCTTCCTTCCTATCCTCCCTTCCGAGTTCTCGTGGTGTTCGTTGAGGTTTCCGGCGGTTCCTGTAGCGGCTTCTACTGGCATTGTTGTGTGGCTCTCGACATCGTCGCTGGTTTGGCTCTCTACAGCTGCGGGTCTTCGGCTTTGTCGGAGATGGAGGTTCGATTTGACATCTCCGGGTTCTCTTGGCTGGTGTGTGGGCTTTCGAGGACAAAGCTTGGCGCGAGTGAAGAGCAACCGGCGGTGTTGGTGTTTTCTTCCCCGGATCTGTGGCGACCGCTTAGTGCGCTCGCGGTTTCACCCTTGGAGGGTTTCGGCGCGAGGAGTTTTCGCCAGAGAGGTTAGATCTTCTCCGGCGTTCGGTGAGCAGTGGCGAGTAGGGGCTCCGGTGCGTGAGGACGGCGCTTGAGCTACTCTTGCTCTGGTCCCTGTTGTCGGAGGGTTTTCCTTTTCAGGTCGATTTCGTAATTCTCGGTGAGGTTCTCCGTGGGCCTTGGAGGTTCGCTTCTCGGTGGTGGTGGCTACTGTGGCGGAGTGGCCACCGGTTACGGTGGTAGCGTTGTTTCCGGTGCTGTTTTGGCAGTTTGCGCCGGTTCTTCTGAGTCGCGTCTGTGGTTGGTCGGAAGTTTGTTTTGATGTGTAGGATCTCGTTTTTGGTCGCGGCTGATGTAGTTCATCGTTCCTGCTTTTGGCCTGCGCCTCGAGCTCCTATTCTTCCGGTAGTTGCTTTCCCCCCTTGGTTGTGTAGGCTTGGGTATGTTGTTCTCTTTTTGTTTGGTTGCTTCTTTGTGGAGTCGGATTAGTTTTGGCTTGTGTGTTGGTTTGTGGCTAAGCTAACTTGGTAGTTGGAGGAGCTAGTAAGGCCTCTGGGATGTCTAGCGTTGTTCATATTGTTGGATTCTGCTCTGTGCTAGCCGACCTCGGGGAAAGAGCTTGGTAGAGTGAGCCAGCGCTTTCATTCCTTTGGGTGTGTGTAGTTCTGTTCTGAGAGAGCTCATGGATTGTTCATTTAGCCGCTCTCACTTGCCGCAGGAGGAGTCGGTGATCGAATGCCTTGTGATCTAAGCCGTTGACGACTCAGTTTCCTCGGGCTACCAGTGAAAGGCTTCCAATCGCTATGGTTATCTTTGACTCGGCCATCACCGTTTGTCATCATGTTTCCTCCTCTCTTTGAGGTGTCAGAATCTTCATATCGTTTATCACTTCATTATCTCCGAAAGTGCCACCAGTTTTGTTGATGTTGATGGATTGATTGTGCTTTGTTTCCATGTTTTTTTTATCTTTTTTTGGCATGGACCAATCTTTAGGATTTACTTCAATGTAACCCCTAACTCCTTTTCATTTCAATGAAATATTTACATTCTTATAAACAAAAACAAAAAACCTTAATTATCTAAAATATATTATTAGAGAAATACACTTTCAAGAAAAACATTGTCTTCCCGTAGTATTTACGGGGATGTCATGCTGACGTGAAGTCACAAAAACGATTCTTAGAGACTTTTTAAAACAATGCAAGCATTACTAGACTAATTACACAATATGCCATTGGACTTAAAACTTTATTCTAATTGTATATTTATTATATAACTCATTTAAAATTTAATTAAATATTAAATATTAATTATCTAATTACTCTCTTCCTCTTTCGATTCCTTTTTTAATTAAATCATACTAATTCTTTGTTAATACTATTTCCTCTTCATTTTAATTTGATAATATGTTTTATAAATAATAAATTAATCACATTAGCTTTACAATAAAATAATGTGCATTTTTTTCTACATATGTTATGATTTGAATTTTTAAAAACGGACATGAATTTATTTATATCTATAACTCATAATAATTTAATGTATAAATTCTGTTATATTATTTTATTATAATATATATTATGTATATATATATATTTATTTATTTATTAGATTTGTGAATACAAATTTTCAGGGACCAAATTATAATAATTCAAATTTTAAATATATATTAACTACATATGTATACCATTTATTTATATTTACTTAATAACTATTCAAATATAGTAACTTACCAGATTTTCGTAACAGATATTGACCCGATATTTTTTCAAATAATAATTCCATATTTGAATAAAGCTTGATAATGATATCATAATTATTAGCTAAATCTAAAAAAAAATCATTCCGAATATTTCCTAAATTTTTATTCCTTCATTAAATTCTGTTTAAATTTATTTTCAGCCTTCCAATTATTACCTTCCTTAAGAAATAAATTAATATATTTTCCAAATTTACAAACACTATTACCGCAAAATATTTGTGAAAATATTCTCTATATTTGAATCTTCAATTTTTAAATAAATCATTCTTAATTATCACATTCTAACAATAACTAATGGAATATGTTTTAATTCCTTCATCAATTATGGAATATGCTACAAGGATTTAAAACGATCAATCTTATATATGGAAATATAATTAATTTTTATATTGAAAATAACCAATTTAATATATAATTTTCAAATAAAAAATCCTAACAATATATCAACAATTAATTCGTAATCTTTTAAATATTTCAAACTAATAAAATTATTCATAAGCCCTAATAAATCTAACTTCCTATAAATAGCATATTAATAACATCTTCATGGTCACAAAATTTTTATATGTTTTAGTTTATTTTTTTCTCTACTATTTCTTTGAAAATTTCGTTGATTTTCTAACTCATTTACTCTTCTTTTTTTTTTTATTGCAGCAGTCTTTGATCTTGTAAACGAAAAACTTTTGCCAAAGTGAGTATTTATTCATATATATTACAAATAGCTATTGTTCATATACTTAATATCAACTTATGATTTTTACCTACTTATGTCTTTTTAATTGTTTTTTCTTTTCTTATAGAGCATATCTAACGAACTATCATATTTCATAGAAAAAAAAACTATTTTCTTATGGAAGAAGAAACCAAAACATACCATACGGTGAGTCATACCTTTGTTTTCCTTTGTTTTTATATTACCTGCAGCAATTTAGTTAAATATTTGATTGAATTTTTAATTTATTTAAAAAGTGACATTTAATCATTGTTTTTTATATAATTTATACTAAATATTTTATTTTTATAAAGAGGCAACATGTCAAATGCGGTGGTAGCCGCATGTAGTGGCGGTGGCAATAGAATTCGGTTACATGGCAGAAAAATAAATCTTCTAAGAATATTGTGTTTAGTTTATTGGTTATGTCTATTTTAATCTTTGTTATATGTGGTTTTATGTTTGAGGTCCTGTGTAGTTTTGGTCTGAGAGCTAATTCTTTTGTTTATTTTATTATATTGTGTATTTACAATTTACTATCACTATATAGAGACTGTATTTTTATTATATTGCATAGGAATTCGTCATGTTAGAATATTTGTATTAAATATCACATATTATTTTTATTTTTAACAAAAAATTGAAGAAGAAATCAAAGGCCTAATTATAAGAGATTTTAAATTCTGAATTAAAAAGTAATTATTTAATTAACTACATATTAATTTGAATTCAAAATAAAATTTCTAATTAATTTAATCACATTAAATATCCTAATATTTTGAATGTTTCCAATGAAAATTTACCAATAAAATTTAGTTGTTGGATCACAATATATTTAAATTATAATCTTAAGTTCTTAACTAAATCTTTTTTTTATTTGACAGCCTAAACTAATTTTTTTTTAATATTTTGTGTATCTACATTAAATGTGTAATTAAAATTTCTGATAATTTATAACCGTAGATTTATTAAGTTCAAAATAAAACGTTAATCTTTAAAAGTTTTGTAAATAAATAAAAATAATATATAAATGATTTTATATATAAGCATTAATAAGTATAGTTTAATAGTTTAAATGGAATCTCATCAGAATATTTTACTACATATGTATATACTTAAACCTTTTAGTTTGAATTGAGAAGTACATTTAAATTAGTTGTCATCAAACAAAAATTTGGGATGAGAGTTTGTAGGAACAGAAATGCGACAGAAATCAGGAAATAAAAAGATGTCTTATTTATGTCACATTTAAAATTTAGAATAGAAACGGGATGAGAGTAAGACATATGATGTGGCGGAATGGAAACGACATAATCAAAGAGAGGAATTCCGTACAGGTACAAATCTTATTTTTACGAAGTAAAAAAAATGCGATCTTTTTCTTTCCTGCGAGTATTGAAGTGGGGAAGTCCGGATCAATCCGTCGAAAGAGACGGTGCTTTTCCAGTTCCGGGGATGGGGTTTTCAAATCTTCAATTATTCATATAAAAATTAACCAGAAATCAAATGATAAAAAACCTTTGGTTTGATTTACTTAATAATTAAAAACTTGAAAGTAAAAGAAAAACCAACATATAATATTAAACATAAACCACTAAACCATGTAGTCATAACAAAAATAACCTAAATTGAAAGCTTTTAATATATATAAAAACAAACTAAATAGTAGTATGAAATATAATAATAAATATACATGATCCTCTTTGTGAGTCAGCCTTTTAGTCTATGATTACATTTGTTTTTGAATACAAGAGTTTGTTAAGGTTCTGGTTTTTGATATCTATGTGGTTGTTTTGTTATGGCTTAGAGTTTAATTAGTACGTTGTGCGAAAATCATTGGAATGACTTTGGGGGAGTCGACAATTATTGTAGATATTTTAGTTTGATTCATATGATTTCATATTATTTGTTTTTTTTGCCATGTTACTATTTTTAGTAACAGGTTTTCAATTTAACTTAAACTAAAATAAGATGTTGTTTTTGTACAAAGATCAAAATAAAAAAAATATTGCCATGAAATGCAAACTTATTTTCAAACCACTGACTCCTACTTATATTAATTCGGAAAACTACAATAGACTTGTTTATGTGTCAAAACAAATTTTGGATTTTGTTTTTGATATGTTTAGTATCAAATAATTTTAAGAGAATTTATATAATTTTAAAATTATATAATTATTTAGTCGGATAATTCGTGTACTTTAAATAATTATCCGACCCATTTTTTATCAGTTGAAAAAAAGTATTGATCCAAACGTGTAAATTACCCAAACGGGTTTGGATAATTCAAAACATGTACATAAAAAACTGACGTATAATATACATCTCATTACAATCAAATTTTATAAACCAAAAAACATAATCAATTTCTCAAAAATACATACATATTTAAGTTCATTAAATTTCAATTTTAAATGTGTTTTTTTCTGCATAATGTGCGGGTTCTTACCTAACTTCATTGTACATGTCAATATACACACAATGATTAGTATATAATATTTTCTCTTAAAAATCTGGCATTTTATTATTTTTATACAAAATAATGATAAATCACCAAAAGTGGTTTATGATAATAATTGTGTATTATTGAAGGTTCGCAACAGTTCTATACGGTGTATATTAGATTTATTGAAGGTTTTTAGCTATACCAGTATAATTCCGATTCAATCGACCGATAAAATGAAAAAAAAAGTATTTTACTTATGATTGAAATAAATTTTAGTTTTATGTATTCGTAAAAGATATTAATTGGTAAGTTTATCAATCAGATACGATTAAACTTTCAAAAACAAATATTGATCCAAACGGGTTTGGAGTAACTTTAAATAAATTTAAGAACATATAAAATTCTAAAAAAATTATAATTATCCAAACGGGTAATTCGGATACTCTCGGTAATTATCTGACAAGAATTTTATCTATTGAACAAATATTTCTTGATCCAAACATGTAAATTCTATTGTTCTTACCCAAACGGGTTAGACTAACTGGATCGGATATAAAAAAGTCGAGGTATCCAACCAATAATGTGATTTTCTAGATCAAACAATATACACATTTCAATACAATTAAATTCAATAACAAACAAGTATAATCAAATTCTCAAAAGTACTTATATTTTAAGTTTATTAAATTTTAATTTTGTATGTGTTTCCCTCTTTCCGTCCGATGCGCGGGTTAGAATTATAAACGATGGTTAATTCTTATTAGAAGGTTGGTCAATTATATCTTTAACCAATTTATGTTCGCATCAATCCTTGATTTGCTTTTCCTTTTAATAAGAATGATTGATCTCTCTCACATGTCAGCTCCTTTGTTCCGGAGTAACCTTTTACAGACCTTACAATTTTTTGTTAATCTCATTTCAGGATTTATACGAGAAGAGGTCAAAGACAAATTTTGCAGTTTCATGATGTTTTATCTATGTACAATTTTTTTTTTAATCTTCTAAGCACTCTTACTCTCTTTTGTATGCCTCATGTGTGAAGAGGTGGTACTTTGTTAACGGGGATGAGTGGAGAATTCAAAAGCATATTTAAAACGGAATCTGGAGAAAAAGAATTACAAATGTTTGTTTCACTAAACTCTTTTCGAGCTAATTTTCCATATTATATATTATCTTAGAATTTCGCTTAAGATGGCAAGTTACCTTCAAACTTGCATTGAATTATATGCAGTTGGGAGGAGTAGCTCGACAGTCAAGAATCATAAAGGCTTCATGAAACCAATCGGTTCAATACACTTACAGATGTACTCCATTTTCTCAAATCAAATTTTTTTTTTCTAATATCTTGGTTTAATGATATGCTAAGCCTGTTTCTCCCCAATTCAAAGCCTTCGCGAGATTTCTTATAATTAATCAAATATAAAAGTTTTTTTTTTTTGATAAAAGATATTCTATTAAAGCAACGGAAGTATTACAAGATGGTAAAATATTGAAAAGAAGAACAATAGAGGAAAAACAGTAAGGATGGATACAAAAACATAATGCTTCTTCTCAGTCTTAGGACCGTAAAAAAGATTTTGATAAGCTCCGAGAGTCGGACCTCCAAGCAACGCACGACGACATAGGGAGAAAAGTGTCAAATGATACTCTCTTAATAGAATGCCAAACCAAGAGACTCTAGCATCCCCTTCCGAACGTACTTGAACGCAGAAGCCCAGAGACACCACCAAGGTATAGATAATTAACACCACCAAGGCTGAGAGATAAGCATAACGAGAAAGAACCACACCCCGAACTGAAGACCCCCAAGCACAACAAGCATAATTGAGCAACCAAGAAAGGATACTGAGGATACAGAGATGCCTAGTCCTTAGGATGTTGAAACCGAGACTCTGAGAACTAAAAAGAAGCCACTGAAGCCCAGAGTCCAAGATGGCGGCTAAGCAAAACCCAAGAGATGGTTACCCTCAACTTCAACAGTTCTAAGAAAGGCCAGCCGAGTCTAAGCCAAAAAACCGTGAACGAGTTGCTATACCAAGATCCTGTGCAAACTCTCATCTACCAACCCGAGCTCACACGCAACCTCAAACCAGAGCCGAAGAACCAAACAGAACAGCCCGAAGAAACAAGACACCTCAATAAACCAGAGCAACCAATCCAACCACTGGTGGAGGCACATCATGAGAATGGAAGCGGAAACAGAGTAAGAGAATCATTCTTGTCCTGTTATATATATATATATATATAGCTTGAAAAGATATCAAAGAGCATTTAAAAATACCTAATATAGAATGTGTGTCATTGTGTGTGTTGTATGTAAAGCACCATCAGTGATTTTGTTTTCAGTTATATATGACCATTAGAATTGAGTGTACCTCTCTTTGGTTTCCCCATAGACACCGTACTCATTGTATTATTGTAAGGGTTGTTTACTGATGAATTTTCAGTCTGACTATGATCTCGAGGACTGATAAAAAGGTAGCAACAAAAATATTGCTGATGCATTTCATCACCATATAATGCAAAGAGAATTCCTTGGGAGATCAAGCTTACAATGCATATTAAAAGATGGTTAATGGCTTTCATAAAAATGTGCATGATAGCAGGCATATCTGTGAAGGAGAAAGGTCGAAGGTGGTGTATACGATCCACAGAGTCGGTGAAAGAATGAAATTTGGAACGATAAGGAAGTTTTAGGAATTAATTTAGAAGGGATAAGGACACATTCTACCAATTTTGGAATTGGTCAAAATCACAAAAACATGTCTTATTTCAAGGTTTGCGAAATAGAATAGTTATTTAGGTTTTCACTTTTCATCAACAAAAATAAGAGAATGGCATATCACTGTGTAACTTGCATAAGCTGACTTTACGAAGGTATTCTACGAGAAAATGATAATAATAAATACCAATATTTATTTGATGGGTTTAATATTTTCTTATGAAACCAAAAATCCAACATGTTTTATGTAAAACATAAAAAATATAATGTGTATTTATGTTTAATTCTTCATATAAACAGCATATAATTCTTTTATATATTTTTTTTTTATAAGAATGTAAATATTTCATTGAAATGAAAATGAGTTAGGGGTTACATTGAAGTAAATCCTATTGGTCCATGCCAAAAAAAGATACAAACATGGAAACAAAGCACAATCAGTCCATCAACATCGACAAAAGTGGTGACACTATCTGAGGTAATGAAGTTATAAACGATATAGAGATTCTTAAAGATGATACCTCAAAGAGAGGAGGAAACATGATGACAAACGGTGATGGCCGAGTCAAAGATAACCATAGCGAT
>VBRH01002578.1:9088-19246 GCA_014578085.1 Cardamine resedifolia
CTTAGGATGCTTCTTAACACTTAACCCCAACTTTTTAACCATGGTTTCACTCGCCACATTAGTATAACTTCCTCCGTCTATGATGAGGCTGCATACTTTATCCTTAACAAGACATCACGAGTGAAACAAGTTATCACGCTGTGCTTGTTCCTCGGTCTTGGAGTGAATGGTTAAGGGTCTCATGGCAACAAAGAGGTCTCCCTTAGCTGGTAGCTCTACATGTTCTTCCTCCAAAGGCTTGTCATCCGGCTGCTCATCCTCAGATTCATAGTCTCCATTATCCCTTAGTACCATCACCCGCCGGTTAGTACATTCATTAGCATAATGTCCCATACCTTGACACTTGTAGCATTTAATACCACTCGTCATAGGTTCAGTTTTGTTTCATTCCCCTTGATTAACAATAATTGGTTTAGCTTCCGGTTTTAATTTGTTGCTATTGTCACTTTGCACTCTAGGCCTTTCTTCTCTCGAGTAGTTTCCTCTAGTGTTGTTACTTCCAACCCCATAGCTTATACGCATAGGCATTCTTCTTTTGAGTTGTTGTTCTATCAAAACAGCTTGGTGAAACATCTCTTGAATGTCTACATGATGTTGCATTTCCACCTTGTCTTGGATATCGCGTTGCAATCCTCTTAAGAACCTTGACATGGTAGCTTCATAATCCTCTCGGACATCGGCCTTAATCAAGAGAGACTCTAGCTCCTGATAGTATTCCTCCACAGTTCTCCCACCTTGTACAAGCTTCCTAAGTTGATTGTGTAACTCACGGTGATAGTAGCTTGGTATAAAACACTTCCTCATGATCGCTTTCATCTCTATCCAAGTTTCAACCGGGTGTTCAAGGTTCCTTTTCCTAGCTGTAACAAACTGATCCCACAAACTCAAAGCATAATCAGAAAATTCAGTGGCCGCTACCTTTACTTTATTCGCCTCGGTGTAGTATTGACAATCGAACACTATCTCTATCTTCTTCTCCCATTCCAAGTAAGCGCTCGGATCATTCTTCCCTTGAAAGGATGGTATTCGCATCTTGAGCACCAAAATTATCTTGTGGTTGCGTTCTCTCCTCTCTAACACGCCTTGGTCTCCTATGACTGCTGGGAGATGAGTTGCTGTAGTAATCCATAGCCTCGACATCACGTTTTCTCCTTGGAAGGTCTCGCGGTAAGTCTCCTTGATTGTTTTCAGGTTGTATTCCGTTGTCTTCATTTCTTGAAATGTTTCTCACTTGATCAACCTCTTGCTGATTGGTATTATCACAGAGGAAAACAGGTATGAGCTCCTCACGAAGTGAGTTGATCTTCGTATTCATCAATTGTTCCAGTTCCGCCGTTAGCGCCTCCACAAGAAGTTTGCTACGATTGTCGATGGGTTCCTCTTCTCTTTCGGACATCTCTGCCTACAAAACAAGACAACAACACACCAGTAAAAAGTTCATTTGGAAAGAAATCGATCAAACAACAAAGAAAATTACTAAATGACTCTTCGAGTGAAGAAGAACTCAGATCGCGATAATCAAAAATGATCAGTCACAAATAAATATCAAATCGATCTTAAAAATTCTAGAACCAATTTTAACAAATACTAGACACACTCCATGTTCATAATCAGTTGGTTTCACGATTTTATCACAAGCCAAATATTTATATAAATTCGGACAATATCGGATAAAATAAACTTAACTTCCCGATGGTTGCTCTGATACCACTTGATGCGATTCCGGTGAGGAATCACAACCCAAAATCGCCACACGGAAGTTAGGGGTAGATGTTCTTATTCTAGACTCGACAAATGAGCAATCTTTGAATAAAAAACGTGAGTATGGAATGATAGACGCCACGAAGGGTTGTGGAAGACCCTTTGGTAAGCCTTAAGAGAACCAATCTCGACGCACGATAATTGGATCAATGATCTATGATTTAAAAAGAGTTTGATAATAAAATGATAGATAAGAAACTGAGGAATTCAGAGTACACATATAAAGAGAAGGAAGAAGACAAAAGCGAGTCGCAAGGAAGCAGGAAGTTTCACGAAACATGCCTCGGGAAGGACCGCATTAAACACACAAAGACTAAGTTCAAATTCAAAAAAATAGAAGGTGGCGCCAAGTTTGAGATAATGGGCTTTAGTTGGATCGGGTTAGGTGTTGGCAAATGAGACATATGATCCCCAAGCCTTGTTAAAAACCTCTCTCGGAAAACCGCTTGGGATAAAACCGAGATGAGGGAAAAAGAGTGCTAAGGGATTATACGGCCTTACACTAGCATGCTCGAGGTGTATCTCGACCAAGGTGGCCTTACACAATGCTGGTTACTCGAGTGATCCCTCCGAGTCTTCACAAGACGTGGTGAAACTCCAAAACTTGCTTGAAACCTCATGAACCGGGAACATTCCTTTGTCGTGCTAGAAACCTTCTTGATGTTCTTGGTTCCATGCTTGTTGCTTTCCTTGTCCTGTTTGACAACTCCATGTGCTAGATCCTTAACACTTCCTAGAGCATCTTCTTTCTTGTTTTGAGAAAAGGTCTCGGTTCCAAAAAGTGTTGTCCAAGTGCTAATAGCTCTATCTTTGACCATGGCCTCCAATATCTTTAAACTCCTTTGTTCCAAACTCCTAGAGCTTTCCAAAATCGCATCACCACTCCTTTTAAAGTAGTATATGGCCGTGATCCCCCAGCTATATTGAGGTTTGAAGCTCAATCGACTAAGAATTCTGAACTGGAAACATTACTCAAAGAGAGGGACTTAATGTTGTCTCAGATCAAGGAACATTTGGTTCATGCTCAACAACTGATGAAGAATAATGCATACAAGCATAAATGCGATGTCGAATATGATATTGGCTCTTGAGTTTTTCTAAAGTTGAGGCCATAAAGACAACAATCAGTATCAAAGAGAATTTGCCAAAAGTTGGCAGCCAAATACTATGGACCATATGAGGTGATGGAGAGGATTGGAAAGGCTGCTTATCGACTTAATTAAGATTCACCCAGTCTTTCATATTTCACAACTAAAGAAAGTTTTTGGGATTCATCACCAGGTCATTCCATTACCAGTGGTGTTAAATGCATATGATGAGTTGGTTCTTGAACGTTAGAAAGTGATGGAGACTCGCTATAATGATAAGGGAGTTTTAGAGGCATTGGTGCATTAGTAAGGATTGCCTAATCATGAAGATTACTAGGAGACAGTAAAGGATTTACAGAGACAATTTCCTACTCTAGCGCTTGAGGACAAACTTCATTTTGAAGGGGGGGGGGTATTGATAAGCCACTGAATGTATATACAAGAAGGAGGACATTCTTGTAAAGAGAAGCATGTGAGATGCATGTGTGAGAAGTAAGATGAGAAAAGTCAAATGTATATAAAGTCATATTCTTCCTTATAACGAGATATGCATTGTTTGTTGTAAAAGGGAACCTGTGAGTTGCTTAGAGAGAGAGAGAGAGAGATAGTTGATGAGCTAGTGATGTGCTAGTGATTCTTTCTCATAACAGTGTATCTTTCAATTGATAATAAAGATCAGAGTTTCTTTCTTATCATTTTCCTAGTGTAAACATATAACGACTTATCAATACCCTCTCCTTCAAAATGAAGCTTGTCCTCAACCGATAATGTGGGAAATTGTCTCTGCAAGTCCCTGACAACTTCCCAAGAATTCTCATGGCTGGGCAAACCCTTCCAGTGCACCAGTGCCTCCAAGGTTCCACTATCATTGTAGCAAGTATCTATAACCTCTTCTGGCTCCACAACAAATTCATCAGATTCATTAAGTACCTCTGGTAGTGGAATGACCTGGTATTCACACCCAAAACTCCCTTTAATTGTGAAACATGAAAGACTGGATGAATTTTAGATGAATCTGGTAGCTTAAGACGATATGCTACCTTCCCAATCCTCTCCATCACTTCATATAGTCCATAATAATTGGCTGCAAGCTTCTGACAAATTCGCTTAGTCACAGATTATTGTCTATAAGGTCTTAGCTTCAGAAACACCCAAGTACCAACTTCATATTCCACATCTCTTCTGTGTTTATCTGCATTATTCTTCATCAGTTTCTGTGCATGAAATAAATTATGTTTGATCTGTGATATCATCAAATCCCTCTCTTTAAGTAATGATTCCATGTGGACTGTGCTTCAAAGTTCAACACGGCTGTTGGGTCTCTATCATATACAAGTTTAAACAGAGTAGCCTTTAATGTTGTGTGATACGAAGAATTATACCACAACTCAGCCCATGAAAAATACTGATGCCAAGTCCTCGGATGTGCTGAAGCTAAACAACAAAGGTACGTCTCCAAACATCTATTCAACACCTCTTTTTGACCATCAGTGTGATGATGAAAGGCAGTGCTTTACTTCAGTTTAGTCCCTGAAAATTTGAAACAATCTTTCCAAACAACACTAAGGAACACACTCCCTCTATCAGACACAATCGAAGCTGGATAACCATGCAATCTTAATACCTCTTTGATGAAGAGCTTTGCTACATCAGCCGCAGAAAAAGGATGTTTTAGACTAAAAAATGAGCATATTTGCTCAGTCGATCTACTACCACCAAGATGACATTTATGCCTTGAGAACTGGGTAAACCTTCCACAAAATACATACTTAATATTGATCAAGCCTATCAAGACTCGGTCTTACCGTTCATACGATACCATCCATACCAACCTTATAAGGTCGAGGCCCGTGGTGAGGAGATGAGGCCCATGCTATTAAGGCCCTTAGATAACTTCTAGAAGATGAGATGAGGTCCATGTTATCAAAGCTCATAGATGTCTTCTAGAAGGAAATTCAAATTAATGTGGATACTCCCACTCATCCATCTTTTCCCACTCATCCACCTTTTAAGGATAAGTGTGTCCCATTCACCCATCTTTTAAGTATGAATGTTTAGGTCATATGTTTCTATAAAACAGCATTGTAACTTTCATTGCAATCTAAGTATTATAGTTTCTCTCTTCTATTATTCTTTGTGTAATCTCTTAGTCTCTATGTCTTTAGTTATGATTCTCTCACAATCCTAAGTCTTTATATTCCACAATTCTAACATGGTATCAGAGCGTTCAATTCTATTCTTCTAGTCCCATATAATCTCTAATCTTCACTCTCTTAATTCGCTTTCTCATACATCTTGTTCTATTCTCTCAAATCCATTCAGTCAGAGCTTATCCAAAGGTTTCGTAAATTCCAAACCATGGAAGACTCAAGACCGGTGGTGATTCAAGTTATCCTCAAAGGAGGAAACTACTTGTTATGGTCAAGAACCATCAAAACCGCGATTTTTTTGGCCGCAGACTTTGGAGTCATGTTGAAACATCTCATGCTCCAAAGAAAGCCACCAAAGAAGATGGAAATAAAACCATAAAAGAAGATGAAATGGAGGTGGCTCTTGCTCAAGAATCTAAATGGTTTGAAGAAGATCAAGCTGTCTTTGGAATCCTCCAAAACTCGCTTGAGACTTCAATTCTCGAAGCATACTCATATTGCGAAACCGCAAATGAGTTATGGAAGACTCTTAAGAATGTGTATGAAAACGATTCAAACCTGACCTGAGTGTTTGAAATAAAGAAGGCTATCAACAATCTCAGCAAAGAAGACATGGAGTTCACTAAACACTTTGGAGTGTTTAGGTCTCTATGGGCTGAGGTGGATATGTTAAGATCAAGTTCTGTGGACCCGGTGGTGTTAAATGAAAGGCGAGAGCAAGAAAAGGTGTTTAGTCTCTTGCTCACATTAAACTAGCTTTCAACGACCTTATCAAGAACCTCTTAAGGGCTGATAAGCTCCCTAGCCTTGATGACGTGTGTTCACAAGTCCAAAAGGAGCAAGGCTCTCTCGGTCTTTTTAATGGAAAAGGCAAACTCTTCACGGATAACAAAGGATTATAAAAGCATGGGGAAAGGAAGCCATTGTTTTGCGACCATTGCAAAAGGATGGGTCACAACAAAAATGAGTGATGGATTCTCCATCCTCACCTTAGGCCGGGCAATCCCAACAAGGACTCAAAGGCCAACCTCGTTCATGAAGCTTCTTCCGTGCAAGGATGAGGGGCTGCTATGACTTCATTCGCTCAAGACGATGTTATGAGGAAATCAGACCTAGAGGAGCTCATACGGTTCATTGCCTCATTAAAAGAATCCGATACCACTTTCTTTGCTAATAAACCGAGTAAATCACTTGTTATAGATTCATGGGCTTCTCACCATATGATTAGTAACCCGAATCTCATTTACAATATAAAACCGACTGTTGGTAACATGATTATAGCTAATGGTGATAGGATTCCCATCAGAGGAGTATGAGATTTAACATTATTTGATAAATCCTCTTAAGGCATTTTTTATGCCTAACTTTACTTCTAATCTTTTATCGGTTAAAAAGACAACTAGTGATCTTAATTGCTATACTATATTTGGGCCTAATAATATGCATTTTTAGGATATTGAGACCTGAAGAGTACTTGGAGAAGGGAATACCAAAGGGGATCTATATGTTCTTGATAACACTTTACCAAGAACTAATACTTCATTTTCTTTTAATTCCTGTTTTGCTTTTAATTCTAATGTCGTGTGGTATGCTAGATTAGATCATCTTCATTCTTGTGCGCTTGAATTGATGTTACCTAATGTTTCATTTGAATCTTCTAGTTGTGAGGCATGTATTCTCGGGGCATGTATTCTCGGTAAACATTATAAAACTGTTTTTCCTAAATCATCTACTGTTTATGAGAATTGCTTTGATTTAGTTCACTCGGATGTTGGACATCACCATGCATATCTAGAGATAACAAAAAGAATTTTGTGGCTTTCATAGATGAAAAATCAAAATATACTTGGATCACATTGCTTCCTTCTAAGGATCGTGTGTTTGATGCATTTCTTAATTTCTAAAACTATGTGACTAATCAATTCAATGCTAAGCTAAAGGTCCTAAGGTCAAACAATGGAGGAGAATACACAAGTCATAGGTTAAAAGAACATATAGCTAAGCACGACATTATGCACTAAACAAGTTGTTAGAATTTACGGAATGTTACTAAGAGAATGAGAGAATGTAGAGAGAATTGAGAGATGAGAGAGAGAATGTAAGAAAATAATTCTTAGATTGATATTACAATGAAGGTTACAATGCCCTTTTATAGAAACATACAAAGAAAACATTCATCCTTAAAAGAGTGATGAATGGGATACACTCATCCTTAAAAGAGAGATGAGTGGAAAAACATGGATTAGTGGGAGGAGCCACATTAATTTGAATTCAAATTAATGCACTCACATTTTATTTCTAGAAGAAATCTATATCTCTTGATAACATGAGCCTCATCTCATCTTCTAGAAGTCATATATGGCCTTGATAACATATGCCTCATCTCCTCACCATGGGCCTCGACATTATAAGGTTGGTACGGAAGGTATCGCACGAACTGTAAGACCGATTCTTGATATGCTTGATTAATACTCCCCTCAAGCTTAGCCGACGGGGCAAAGACTAAGCTTGGAAACCCATGAAGCATATCTCATTAAAAACCTTAACATAGAAAAACCTCTTGGGATAAAAACTATGTTAAGAGAAAAAGAGTGTGATGTCCACGGACTAGAGGACATGATCAAGGGCGTGAAAGGTCTACAAGCCCAAGTTTGCTATAAATGTGAGTGCAAACTTTGAGATTTGCAGCCTTGGTGAAGATGTCTGCCAACTGATCTTCACTTCGAGTGTAGCAAGGAAGGATGATTCCTTCTTCGATCTTCTCACGAAATTTGTGAAAATCCACCTCAATGTGTTTGGTCGACTCATGGAACACAGAGTTGGATACGATGTGAATGGCGGATTGGTTGTGATAATGCATGGTGATGGGGCTCGAGGATTCTATGCCGAGATCTTTGAGAAGAGCCTTGAGCCAAGTTAGCTCGTTTGTGAGCTTCCTCATTGCCTGGTACTCCGATTCCGCACTTGAACAAGAAACCACATTTTGCTTCTTTGACTTCCAAGTTACCAAGTTTCCGCCAATAAAGGTGCAATAGCCGGTTGTGGACTTCCTATCCAACGTATCCCTGACATAATCCACATCATAATATCCTACTATCTCGGTGTTCTCGTTTCTTCCCATCCAAATTCCTTGGCCTTGGCTTCCTTTGAGATATCTAAGGATCCTCTCCACCACCACTCACGTCCCTATCTCTCTCCTTGCCGCGAGATCAAGCCTCTTCGCCGGCGCCTCCCCTTTGCTTAGAGTTCACTCTGAAACTTCTCCTCTTGCGTTGGCTCGTGCGAAGATGTGAAGACAAGAGGAGATGAGGGCGTGGAGTTTAACGAGAAGAAGTTTAGGGTTTTAACCTAACTTCCAAAATTTATGGAAAAGCCCTCTAACTCTTTGATCCTTATAATTCAGTCCCACAACTCCTAATTCGGTCACTTAAACACAATCAAAATAACCCTTAAACTTTATGATTCTCTTTTAAACACCCCAAACTCTATTTGGTTCCATAAGTCCGAAATCCCGTTATTTAATCTCAAATAACCGGGGACTAAATTAAACTTCTCGTTTCTTGGAACACGGGTATTACAATTCTCCCCCACTAACATAGATTCATCCTTGAATCTAACGCTTCCGTTCCGTTTGCCCGGATTCACTAAAACTAACCCCACACCATGGCCACCTTTGACTTCTCCAGTCCCAACCACCGGACTTAAGATCAATTCTTATTAGCTTTAGTGGTTCACATTCAGTTGCTGGCTCAAGACTTTGGTCATAATCTTTTGCTCATAACTCACAATCATACCTCTCCACTCTAAGACACAAAGTCTTGGGAGTTCTGGTTATCCATACCACTCCACCCTCAGGCCACAAAGTCCTTTCGAGCTCTCGATATCCAACTCATGCCACTCCACTCTGGGCAATATAACCTTACAAGTTCTCGGTAATCACATACCACTCCACTTTGGGTTATACACCTTACGAGTTCTCGGCACATGCCACTCTACTCTTGGCAATATAACCTTACGAATTCTCGGTAATCACACACCACTCCACTCTGGGCGATACACCTTACGAGTTCTTGGTATCACACTCATACCACTCCACTCTGGGCAGTATAACCTTACGGGTTCTCGGTATCACATACCACTTCACCCTGGGCTAACTACCTTACGAGTTCTGGGAATCAGACGAACTATCCATCCTCCGTAGAGTTATACAGGACCGGTCCGTCTTGTGAGCAATCATGACCCTCAATACGTCTATAAGCACTCCTAACTGAGCTACCTTCCGTGATCCGCGTATTACCTTGCAAAGTATTACGACATCATCTATATTCCCACCCCGGATTATCAACCTTTCATAACCAATACTCAGGTTATCTCACTACATACCCAGTTACTCAGGGTACTCACATATAATCTCTTCTCGATTATCATTCAAGTTTTTAACTCCACATAAACTCTTTTCAGAACCTCATGTTCACGTAACTCTCATGACAATACCAGCCATAAAAAATAATAACTATCCATCTTATTAAAAATCATAATGTATTAATCGTCTACAACACCAAAAAGAAATACATAATGATCAACATAACATAAATGATAAACTCGAAACTAGAAACCATCGATGAAAGCTCAAGCCTCAGATTGCTTCTCGAACCACTTCTTGAATCTTGCTTTCATCCTTGCCTCCAGTTCCCAAGTTTGCTTCTCAACCCCATCACAATCCCACAATACTCTGATCCTCATAACTTTCTTCCTACGATCCTGCTGGACTCTCTTCAAGAGAATCCTTAGCGGTCTTTCCTCTACGGTCATATGGGCTGAAGATCCGAGGGAATCTTAGCCACAACCTCATCATCCTTATGCAAATATTTTTTAGCATCGACACGTGTAAGACCTTATGAAATGCTCGCATAATCTCAGGCAACTCTAACCGAACACTACTGGTCCAACCCGCTCCACAATCTTGAACGGACCCATATATGTCGGACTCTAACTTAGTCTCGGTAATGGACCTGCTAGTGTAACGTCTGTGTTCTGGATTTAATTAATTTTCAGAATTCTTTCGAGTTTATGAACCTTAGACAAATCTTGAGAAATTAATTATTGGGGTTAGAATAATTAATTTAGATTTGTTCCGGGGGTGTCATAAATCATTTAGA
>VBRH01002579.1:0-10215 GCA_014578085.1 Cardamine resedifolia
CTAGTAATAGGAATAAGAATAGGATTAACAAAGGTGTGCTAACACTATAAATATGATTGTTGAGTTCTGACAATCATATCATCAAACATTAAGAATTTTGAGAGAGATTTAGTTTTGAGAGAGTTTCTAAATCAATAAAGAAAAATCGTTCTTTATATTCTTCTTAATTCTAAGTGAGTTTGAGTTTGTGATTTGACAGAAAAGCTTTGTTCATCAGAAAATCACGGAAGCACAATCTATGAAGCACTGCAAAAACCAATTAACAATGACAACAAACTCGATACTTCCAATCAAACCATCAATGAAAATTCAGACTCCAGACATTCATAAGAAGCTAAACGATCAGAAATACCTTTCGAACTTGATGCCAAGGAATCTGAACGGGTGAGAGAGAAGAAGCTTTGAAACAACGCTAGAACTTGAGATCGGGTGGAAATTATTAACTCTTTTAAGCAAAATCGGGTGGGAGAAACTTGAGATCTCAAATCCATAAACCTAATTCTGACCAAAAGCAAAGAGCAATCTGTAGCTGAAGTAGGATGATACGGCGGTTAGATAATGGATTGTTATCGTTTTTCTCAAGCTCTTCTTCTCCGGTCAATCAACTTTGCTCCTCTCTTCTCTCTATCTCTCCGTCGCTAGACCCATTCGGGAAACAAATTTAACGAGGAGATCTTAGATATTTTTTAACTCTCAGAGATCGAAAGTTGAGAAGGGATTGGATCCTAAAACCATTTATTTTTTGTTTATTTTTTTCTTTTGAATAAAGACTACAATATTAAATTATTAATACAGATAATTTAAGGATATAATCCATAAACCTAATTTAAAAATATAGTTAAATTGTGTTATTTACAAATAAAATGATGCAAAACCAATTATAATTTGCATCCAATAAAATAAATGATACTAAAATTGGTAGTTAGTATCATTTATTTATAAGTGACACAAATTTTAATATTTTAACATCAATTACTTTCAGTGATACTAAACAATTATTTTTATTTGAAATTTTGAGTTACTTTTTTAAATGATGTTAAATAACTGATGCAAAAAAATTATTTTCTAGTAGTGACGCTAGCTAGAACCTATCTAAATGGATTTTGAAATCAAGATTTTCACAATAAATCTTTATCAGTGTAATGTCAACTATATTTATACAAGAAATAAACATATACATATATAGCTACTATGGTTAAGACTTGAGAGGTTAATGATTTAACAGACGCGCAAGTGACACTCACTTAACAGATCAAGCATTTACTCTAACAAAAAAATGATTGTGCTATTGTCCGGACCCCGGTGTGTCTGCTTTCTAAAACTATTATTATTTGTTTTTAATGTCTTTTTAGAAGAAATGCATAATATCGATTTATCCAAATGACACTTAAATCTAACATAAACAGATAACTTTTTCGTTTTTAAAAACATTATGACCTTTACCTAAAACATGTGTGTCAATTTCTTCACAACACAGTTACACACTTATTACACACTCATTTTTCTTCCATGTCACCCTTATTTTTCTCATTCTTCTTTGAAATTTTATTTGCTTAAGATCGCATTCAAGTATACTAAATAGTAGAAATACGCCACATATTTTCTTTTCATACGATAATCCATAATTCTTCTTGTGTTTCCTCTTTTTTTTATTAAATAGTTTTCAACCGAATCATGTGATTTTGTTATTTCCTCAAGTATCAGAATCTATTTGAAAAACACACCATCAATATTTTTCAGATAGGATTGTGCATTTTTGGTATTGGTATACAATAAAATTATAAAATAAATCAAGGCCTAAACACTTTTATTGTCTTGTTCCATAAAGTTTGATGATTTATTAATTGTAATGTAAATACAATAGATGTTTTCTCATATATGTTTCTATGATTATTATTTATTAATGTTAATTTCCAATAAAAAGAATTATAGTGAGATTAATATAAGAAAAACCAAACTTTTATTATACGTGTATTGAATTATTTTTTGAATATATCTATTGATGTAAAAAAGAAGAAGATAAATTTGTTTAACAAAACTCATTATTTCTTTGAAATATCTAGAATAACTTCTTTCAGTTTTTATTGCTCAAATGATTTACTTTAGAAAGATATTTTTCTATAATACCAAAATCGTATTTCTAACTATAAATAATTAAGAATAAGAAACAATTAGCAAATTCTTATTTTATTTGATTTTAATTTATTTTTATAATTGAAGCTGTATTTTTAATAGTTTTTTCTACCTAAAACATTTGATTAGGATATGAATATTGGAAAATCTAAAAATTACTACAAAATCTGCTAAATATTAGCAAACTCTGCCAATTATCCGCAAAATTTGTCATATGTTTGCAGAGTCTGTCAAATTCTCGCAGAGTCTGCCAAATGTTCGCAGAGTTTGTCAACTATTATGCAAAGTCTGTCAAACATTTACAAAATCTGTCATATACTCCTGCACATTCTCCTATGTATTTGTAAAGTTTGCTAGGTACTCAGCAAAACCTGCAAAATATTCGTAAAGTGGCATTTAATTCGTAGAGTTTGTAAAATATATGCAAAGTATGTCAAATGTGTGTAAAACATGTTAGATGTTCGCATAGTCTCTCAATTATCTCAAGAGTCTTGTAAGCTAACCGCATAGTCTGTCAGATGCTCGTAAAGTGTACCAAACATATCTTCAAGGGTATCATTGGAAAAAATTATCTCTCAAATTTTAAAAGTTTTGATAAATTATTTTGGCTATTTCAAAAATAAAATAGATTATTATGACAAATCACTTGTATTTAAAAAAGTTCAACTTCAGAACGACACTTTTGTTTATCAAACAAAGAAAGTATTTAGTGCAAAATAAAAATATATAGTATTTTCACCGTAAAATATAAATTTAGAAAAATATTGAACTGAAATTTCATATAAATAAAATTTGCAACATGATCCATAAATAGAATACATAATATATAAATAGCCTAGATAAAGGAAAAATCTTTAACAAAAAATAATAATAAACCTAGATAAAAGCCCTAAAACATCATACATAATGCATAAAATCCACAATATATAAACCATAAATAAAATACATAACTAAACCAACTCCTTATCTAATCTCTGATTATGTAATTCGATGATAGGCATTATCCAACTATCTAATTAACGTCTATCAAAATTTTAACCATGACATACTAGTACTACTATAAAATCTCTCATATATATATAACGATATAAATTTGTAGCTGTTGGAAAAAGAAAAAAAACGATATAAATAAAATATGTAACGATTTAACAGCTAATAGAGAAGGACGTTATAATTGCCAGCATGGCAGTGGCATATTCATCATCAGCCCTTCCACCATGTCTTACGCGGGTCCCATTCGTACTTGGTGGGTCCCACGACCGTTGCCTATATAACTCTCTTCATTACTTCACTCTTCTTCTTCTTCTTCACTCTCAAAAACAGAGCAAACTCTGAGAAACACAAAGCTTCATTTCGGTTCGATTTCGATAATCAGTTTGACAAATTCTAGGTAACTGCAGCTTTTTTTATGCAATTTTGACTATTGTTAGTGAAGTCGTTGATTTTTCAAATCCTTTATTTTCAAATTTATTTTTTATTCATTTTACTCTGTTTATAATCTATATTTCAAACTCAAGTAAAGCTTGAATTGATTTCGAACTTTAAAAATCCAGTAAGATAATTTGTTGGAAATCAGTTCTTGAACAGATTTCTAATAAGGAATCCTTCAAATTTTGAATCTTTCTGCTTTGGCTTGATTTATTTAACATTTTACTCTGTTTCATCTGAATCAGATCGGAGATGGAAAACGAAGATATCATCGTGGCGGAGATGAAGCCGAAGAAGCGTGCAGGACGGAGGATTTTCAAGGAGACACGTCACCCAATCTACAGAGGTGTGCGGCAGAGGAACGGCGACAAATGGGTCTGCGAAGTCCGAGAGCCGATCAATCAGCGCCGTATCTGGCTTGGAACTTATCCTACGGCGGAGATGGCGGCTCGAGCTCACGACGTGGCGGTTCTTGCTCTCCGCGGGAGATCCGCGTGTTTGAATTTCTCCGATTCCGCTTGGCGTTTGCCGGCGCCGGAATCCACCGATCCGGACACAATCAGGCGCACGGCAGCGGAAGCAGCGGAGATTTTCAGGCCGCCGGAGTTTAGTAGCGGAATCACGGTTTTGCCCTCATCTGGTTATGGTGGTGAGATTGCCACGTCGGACGAGGGAATCGCCGGAACGATGATGAGGCTTGCAGAGGAGCCGTTGATGTCGCCGCCGAGATCGTACATTGATATGAATACGAGTGTGTACGTGGAAGAAGAAATGTGTTACGACTCGTTGACACTTTGGAGTTACTAAAAATACGTACTTATCGATACGTATATAATGTAATATATGTATGTGTGGTAACAGATTTTCCCGGGGTTTAAGATCCTCTGCGTGAGATAGAAGGTTCTAAGATGGAATAATTTTGTGTGGAATCTTTTTCATGTTGTGTTTTTTTTTTCCCCTGAGGCAAGCCTTGTAATGGTTTTGCTTTGCTTTCGTATATTTGCAAAATAAGTGGGCTTTAGATATGAAAGGTCCAGTCTTTGATAAATGTATTTTTCTGGTTTACCTAGTTTTCTAGGTAGTAACCAAAATGTATAATTAGCAGTATATACTATATATTAATGTGTATAATTTTATTATAAAATCATCTAAAAATATTTCTGTAAGATACAAAACATATAAATATTTTTCACATTTTTTTGGTTAATAAATTTAAATATCTTTGCAGTAAAATTAGTAAACATCGAAAAAATGAAAATTGGAGGAATAAGAGTCGGCTATTATTTTTTTCTTTGTGAAGCTTTGCTATTCTTGTCAAGTAGTATTTGACTATGAAATGTTAATTTTCTTTTATCATAAGATTATGAGCATGAAGATAGGAAGGACTTTCAACTTAGTGTGGCTCTTATCTACGAAACAACAAAATTTGTTATCAAGCTGCATTTTCGCTCGGATCCTCCCAACTATTTAAATACTTTTAAAACGCGAAACTATTTAAAGATAAATTTGAAATCTGATATGGTAACAGACTTAAAACTTTTTCCGTTTCAAAATATATAATTTTTTCAGTAAAATCATGCTTTTTAAGAAAATTAACTTTTACATATTAAAATATAAAACATTATTTTTGAAAAAAATAATTAATCAAAAAATTAAAGAAAATATTAACTTTTATTTAAAAGATTGTTTTTTAATTGAAAAAAGTTTTTTTATTACTTAGTTTTACAATAAAATAAATAAAAGTTGTATAGAAATCTGTAAAATATCTTATATTTTGAAACATAAAAATTTCTCATTCAGAGGAAGTAACAAATAATAGCTAAATTAATTGACTTTTAGTTGGCTTTGTCTGGCTGTTTGAATTGAAGTCTGTCAGGGAAAATAGAAATGGGTCCCAATCTCATCGACCAATCCTATCACTCATTGGTACTCATGTCTCATCCTATAAACATGCTATTTAGTTCGTGAGCAAAACGATAAAAGGATGATATAAATTATTGTTCATGTGCGTAATATAATTTCCTACGGATATTATTCATCATGTATTTTTTTTGGGTTAAATATTATTCATCATGTAATCAAGCAAAAACATTAGTACTTATTAAAATTTATGAGAACTAATGAAATTTTTAGTAGTTTGTGAAAGTTTTTGAGAGCTTTCACAAGTTTTTAAAGTTTTTTAAACAAAATATTCATATATTTTAAGAAATTTTAAGATAAAACGTTATTTCAAAAAATTTTAAACAAAAGTGTATCGAGGAGTACACACAAAAATGGGCTTTAAAAGCTCATTTGGACAAAAGATATTCTAAAATTCAAAGGCCCTTTCGAAGACGTTTTTTTTTTCATCAAGGAAACGGGATTTTTGATTTTTGTTTCCGACAGTTTTGCTTGTCTTTTTCCTCTTTTTGTTTATTAATTATCGATAAATATGAATTCTCCATCTCTGTCTCCTTCCATCGGTTTCTTTCTAATTGTTTGTTTGCTATATTCAGCTTTCCTGTGCTGTGTTGGATAATTCAATGTTTTCTTAGAGAAATAAATGGTTAATTAACCCGAAAATAATTTATTATTAATACAAACAATAAGGCCAGGATTTACTATTTTGACATGAAAAAAAAGATGTATTATGTTGGCACCATTTTTAAAGCAAAATATTCTTTAACAAAAAAAAACAAAAAAAAATCATGATTATTTTCATAACCGGAAATATCTTAGGTAAATATGAAAACTAAAAACCTAATTTCTTTACCAATCTCTATATTAATATTAGGAAAGTACATTTATAAATATATTTTAAAATTTGCAAAAAATTACATGAAATGTCATTGTGAAAATATCATTTAAAGAATAAAATAAAATAAAACCTCAAAAATTTAATATTTTTCAAAAATAAAAATATTTTATAATCTTTTGAAAATGTTTTTTTTTATGTGCAAAAGGTGAGTTTCATTTAATTTAAATCGTCACTGGTACAAAGCTTTTAAGATATGATCTGATATCTTATCTTATGAATAAAAATATATGATAATCCAATTATATTATATTATTTTATTTTAATCATTTTACTTCACCCTTCATATTATATATGGACTATGTTGCCAGTGACTATGATCCAATGGTCACAAAATGGATCATCATACCAAAGACAAAACGTGGTCTTATTATATAGCTTGAAAAATTAGTATTCAACTCACGCTACGTTCTTTCTTTTTCAGTATATCTTTCATAAAAAAAAAACTTTTTGCAGAAAGCTTATCCCTATAAAGCAACTTTTTAAACAATAGTAGCTTTCTATGCATAAAAAACTTTATTTTCTGCCTTTTCTCTAAGATTTCTTATACGTTTTATATGTAAAGACATGGGACACTGTGACACTATAATGTTTTTTCTTCACGACCACGTTGTGACTCAACTATCCAGTCAAGCTTATGCAAATAGGCAATTCGTACTGTCAACCTAAAAAGTGATATTTTGAAGAGAGATGCCTCTAATTAAATGGACTAGAAATGAACTTAAATTTGACCTAATTAAATCGAATAAACAATCTTCATCAATTTAAATTTGTCACTAGACCACCAACGTTTTAAATATATTTTTTGAATGCTCAAGTATCAATAATTTCTAAAGTTATAGTACTAACTATTTCTACGGTCATAATACCAATTGTTTGGTGATTGTAAAAAACAATAATTTGTTTGCTCTTGATGCTACTTTTCAAGTCGAAGTTCAAACAGTATTGGAATTAGTAAAATGATAAATCATATGTTATTGAAACATGAATTTTAAAATATATTTTAAAATTTAGTGTTATTGGATTAATAATTTTAAAATGTTTAATCAAATCCACTGTTATTGAAAACATTATAAGAATTTGATTTAAAAGTTTTAGGTGGGATTTGAATAAATTTTTTAGTTAAAAATACAAAAATCAAAATCTTTTAAAAACTATTTTTAAACAATTTTTTCGTACTTTGAAAACTAGAAAGATTTGTTTTTGAAAAAATACATAATAAACCAACTTTAACCAATATACGAATTTTTTGTTTGTCATTTCATTTTATTAATAACATAAAAACAATCAAAGCATACAAAGATAAGAAAACACTCCAACGAATATCAAAATCAATATAATCCGCTATAGAAGAATTGAGTTGAATCATCATCCAATTCCAAGAACACGCGTTACACAAAAATAGGAGCCAAAAACACGTAAAACACGTGTAATGACTGCCAATTACGCCGGTTGCTCTAATTTTTGCCTGTGAAGAACTCATAATCGCCGTAAATTTTTTGAATCAACGACTCAACATGTTTCGCTTCACAGTTCCATGATTTTCTTCTTCGAAAACCTATAACAATAAAATATTTCCATCGAACATATCATTTTAAGACTGTGAGGCTTTCGGCTTAAAAGAAACACCACTAAAACCGACAAAAGCTCAATCTATCCAAACATCTTTGGAACTTTAATTGCTAAAAAAATCAAACTAAAAGCACCAATCCGCAATTAAATCCAAACTTTAAATATAGAAACTCGTTAAACATGAAACTTGAATTAAGCCTCTTAGAGAAGGGAGGTTCGAAAAATTACACAACTATATCAAAAAAGAGATCAAGCGAGAGAAATTGAAGTCGAACCATAATGAATCGAAAAAGACAAACGAAAAAGAAAAAAGTTAGAAAAAACTTTCAGAGAAAGAGCTATCATAATTTGTCGAAGATGAAAAACGAGATATTTAGAAGATAGTCGGCCGAAAATTCTTAAGGAGCCATCCACGCCGGAAGGTAAGTCGAACAGCGCTGTCAATAGAAGTCAAGCCTAGACGCTGCTATATGGAAGTCAGCTTTCTCTGCTACAGATGCCAGCTATTTTCGCTACGAAAGTAAGAGAATGTCAAACAATATTTTTTTTTATGGCTAGATCCATGAAAAATTATTATAAGAGAGAAATGACAGATAATAAAAACATTTAATGAGCTAAAATTACATATTTACCCTTAATAAAATCTCAAAAAAAACAACTGAAAAATGATAAAAAGAGACAACTCTATATTTATCTTTTTATCTCTATTACCTATAAAATACTTATAAAAACTAAAAAATTATTGAAAGAAGAGACAATTGTGTATTTATCTTTTTTCTCTATTACCTATAAAGTACTTATTAAAAAAATAAAAGTGATTGAAAGAAGAAAAAACTCATATGTATTTTTATATATTATCTATAAAGTACTTATAATATAATACTTGTAATATAATATGTGAAGAACACTATTTAAGAGGAAATATTTAAGAGGAAAGCCAGAGGATGTCGGACAATTTTTTTTTATTGATGGCTAGATCCATCAAAATATTATTATTATAGGAGAAATTCTATATTTATCTATTTTTCTCTATCACATATAAAATAGGTATGAAACAATAAATGGGATTGATGTAACTTGACACACCATAACATATATATATATATATATATATCTGATTTTACAAACAATAATGTTAGAAGTTACATCTATATCAACGTATATTTTTCCAACAGATTTCTGACGGTTACTCGAAAATCCATCGGAAATTGTCTATCGGATTACCGACATAACTATTTTGTCAAAAATCCGTCGGATTAAGATTTCTTCAAAATTTCGTTCACTACAAGAAATTACAAGAAAACTGACAGAATTTCCAACGAGATCTTAATCCGATCGATTTTCGACATAATAGTTCCATCGGTAATCCGTTAAATAATTTCTGACGGATTTTTGAGTAACCGTCGAAAATCCGTTGGAATAGATGTACATTGATATAATCGTTTGAATTTTGAAAATTCCGACTGAACTATTTTATCGAAAATCCGTCGAATAACCGTCAAATTTGTTTTGTCGGATTACTAACAGAAATTCCGTTATATTTTTGTAATGATTTTATAATGAATTTTATGGTGGAGGGAATTAGTTTTGAAGTTTAAAATGTTAGTAAAAATAGTTTAAAAATTTAAAGTGCTAGTATAATATCTTCGAAGTTTAAAATGCTAGCATCTGCTACTTTCAAAGTTTAAAATGTTTATGTTATCAGCTTTAAATATGTTTTAGGGTATTTTTATATTGCTATTAATTATGTTTTCTCTCCGCTAATTCAACAATAAAATGCTACAATGACAAATTTTCCTTCACCTTTTAGGCTTTTACTATAAAAATGTTCCAAAAAGCTAATTGACACAAACTTTTTTTCTATCTACCATTGTAGTTTAGCAGGAAACCCCACTAATGTTGATCTCTAGCAATTTAAAGTGGAAACATTCGGTCCATATCCGCAGTTTCAAATTGTCTCCATTTTTTAAACTGTGAAAATGTGTGGTTTGTTAATATTATAAAACAATGTCTTTTTTTTAAACAAAATTTAACTAGTTCATTTGAAAAGTTACGAAAATTATGAAATCAAAGATCTTTTATCAATTAGACAATCGTTGTAACAAACAAATATCAAGATAGGATAATGTCGATGTTTGAAATTTTGGTAACGCTTATCTCTTGCTCCTTAAATTTGTTGTAAGTTTTTCTACTACGTTTTCATCTCTCTTATTTATAAAGGTTGTTATTGGATGATGATTCAGGTTTACTTGGTTTTGATCAGACCTGGTTTTAATGAAGCATCGGTT
>VBRH01002584.1:16639-26862 GCA_014578085.1 Cardamine resedifolia
AGAACATAAAGTTGTGTCGGTCCACATACTCCGTAGTTTTTGCATATGATTGCACATGATAATGATATAACAGATGCATGTGGTATAAAAGAATGGATAGGGTAACGGTGTGGTACCAAGCTAAAGATGAGCTTGGCCAGTCAATGTTCCGAAAAGGGTGGTAGAAAAGGTGGAAAAGAACTTTGAATGTTGTGATCCATTGTGCCATATCAAGCCCCTAAGTGAGAAGTTAAGTCAAATTTAAAGGTCCTGTAAGATAGAGTCAATGTTAGATCATTCCGATTTCCAAAAGATAGGGAACTTCTGGTTCAGTTGATCCACTGATGGCGTTTCCAATATTCCTATACTCAGAACTATCAGTGTTAGTCCCAGCAAGTACCCTCCCCCAGACTTACCTTACACCGTCTCGGTGTAAAAACAAATCTCGAGTGGCACTGTGACTCTCTTCGAGTGCTCTCCTATGCCTAGGTGGGCGTCTATGATCTGCAGTATCAGTCTCCTTGATAGTCCCACGTCCAACAACATCGGGATCAAAAGCAGCAGCGTCAGTCCTACCTGTATCCTGCTCTGTGGTCTCTGCAGCTCTGAAACAAGAGGGGGGGGGGTCGAGAACACTGCAGCTTTGCAAGCGCACCCCAATTCCGCTGCAACATCGAGTTGTTCTTCCTCTGAGAATCAACCATTCAAGCCCATCAAGCCTCATCTGAAACATCTGCAGGAAGTGGAGGAAGGTCATACTCACCAGTGTATGCAGGTAATGGCTGCTCCATTGTATTAGGGCCCTGAAATGCAGACTGAGACTGATGCGAGAAGTGATATGGCACACTAGTATCCTCTAGATGAGACAGGGCAAAAGGAGCTCTAGAGGAGCTGCCCCTCAGCCTAGGTACAGCTGCTACGGATGACGTAGAGCATATATGCTTAGGAGGAAGAACAAACTCCAAATTCGAGATGGATGTGAGAGCAGTGAGTACGAGGAGTGGTAGCTGACAACACCTAGGGACACCATCGCGGTCCAAGAATTGATACTTGTAGCCCGGCTCGAGTATGAAGCTCCTCTTGAGATAATCCTCATCAATGGTATAAACGCGGTCAACGCGCTTCGTCTGCGTAAGGTCAATCTGATGAAACCTGAAGATCGGCGTCAGAAGGCTGCCAACAGTCTCTATCTTGGATTGCGAAGTCCTGAGACCTCGAAACTTCTTTTGCACTAAAATGGATGCAAAGATCGCTCCAAGAGTGGTGTGGAAGACAGGTGGTGGCGACGTGGTATAAATGTTGTGGACAAAGGAAGGTATAGCAAAATGTATCAATATCAGCTCGTCATCCCTCAAGGAACCTGTCTCTTCCTTTGCGAGCAATGTGTGCCCAATAATCTTGGCCAAAATACAAATCGCAGGATTCCGAATCAAACTCAGCATGTTGTCGCGTGAGTTACTTGGGCCAGAGCCAATCAAAATCCACAACCGAAAGTACTCCAGGAACTCATCATGAGATAGAAAACGGCAACACTCTCTATCCTTGTCAAAACCGTACAGACCGCACAAATCTCTAATGGAGATCTCATACAGGAGACCGCTGGAGAAGTAAGTGAGCTTTACATTGCTTGCTCGGGGATATCCACCATCCTCAAAGTGGAGCTCAACAGAAGCTAGGAACTGGCGGACTAGCTCAGGATAAAGAGGGTATGTGCGCGAAGCGAATGTGCCAAATCCCATCTTGGCCAACATCCCTCGCACATCAGCAGCGATACCCAACTTTTCCAAAGTCCTACCTCACACAAACTTCATAGGACTCATCTCTACACGCAACAACCTGTTGTAACAGGTACTGTTGAAGCCAGCCCATGGGTCTCCAGATTTGCGGTTGATGAAATCGAGACTCCTCTGCATTTCCTTTGCTCTCATATGTGGGACTTGAGGGCCCTTTATATCGATGATAGACGTGTTGTCTGACATGGGCCAAGGAGTAGTAGTAATTGGGGTATCTTCTTCCTCTTTGCGCGGATCCGATGATGTAGCTACCCCTTGGTCTTTCCGCTGTGCCGGCTTTTTCTGCGAAACATCTCTGGATGTAGGCTTTGTAGCTAGTGATGGCTATTGCCGAGAGCTATTTCCATTACCGCTTTTTCTAGCCATCACCTGAAAAGCCAAAATCAAAACCACATTTACCTAATTTTTGAAACAATGATCAATAGTGGGAAGCGGGAATTGCAACTAACAACATTTGACAATTAATATCAACAATCACAACCACTAACGCATCAATGATAATCCACAAAACCCCAACAATTCTTGCCATTTTAGTTTTAATGTCCAAAATTTCTCAATTTCTTTCCTAAAATCACAGTTTCAAATCCAACCACACAAATCTATGAAACTTGGCATAGGGAAGTCCTAAATTATTCTAGAAGACACTAGCAAGCTAAGAAGTCAACTAGGAATTAAACAAACAAACCCGAATTCTAAATTTTGTTTCAAAATTTTCGGACCTAAAAGAGGGAGATAGAGTTTTATACCTTTGTAGATCGAGAGACTGAATGCTAGAAACAGATATAGGGCAAAAATCCAAATGGAATAGACCCAAGAATCGTCAAAATCGGACAAGAATTGAATGAGTTAGGGTTCGGGAAAAAGTTTGCTCAAGAACACCTCAAAAATCGCAAAGGAGGAAAGAAGAAGATCAAAACACGATTTTTGATCTTAAAATTGGGTGTTAGAGGTATTAAAATGTGTTTCCCGGTTCGAATTAATTTTAAACCAATTTAAACCGAAGTAAACCAAGAAATATAAGGAATTGCGTACATGGGCCAGGTTGATCGATCTAGTATGGGATCGATCGATCTGGTTCTTCACGGCTTTTGGATCAATCGAGCGGACACCAGATCTATCGTTCCAGTCTCCGATCGATCGTTCATTGATCGTTCTGGAGAGAGATTGATCGATCTGGTTCTTCACGGTTTTTCGGATCAATCCTGTTGACATTGGATCGATCGATTTAGGAAAAGACCGATCGATCTGGTTCCTTACGATTTGCAGCAAAGTTCCTAGTAATGATCTTCTTGTCATGGTAGGCTTTAGTCATCTCCTTGTAGATCTTTGAGTTTTCATAAGCCATATAGTGAATCTCATCCAGCTCGTTCAGCTGCAGCAATCTTCTCTCGGAAGCCGGCTTGATGTCAAAGTTTAGCAACTTTAAAGCCCATGCTGCCTTATACTCGAGTTCCACTGGGAGGTGACAAGATTTCCCATAGACAAGGTGAAATAGGATAGTGCCTAGCGGTGTCTTGTAAGCAGTCATGTAAGCCCAAAGAGCATCATCAAGTTTGACGGCCCAATCCTTTCGTGTAGTGTTCACGGTTTTCTGTAGAATGCTCTTGATCTCCTTGTTGGAAATCTCCACCTGTCTACTCGTCTGCGGGTGGTAGGGAGTGGCGACTTTGTGCGTAACTCCATTCTTCTTCAGCAAATTCTCAAATACCTTGTTGATGAAATGAGTTCATCCATCACTGATGTAGTCGACCGCGCTTTGACCCATTTAGACACGTAGTCTACAGCGACAAGGATGTACTCTTTCCCATAAGATGACGGGAAAGGGTCCATGAAGTCAATACCCCATATATCAAACACCTCAACTTCTAGGATAAAATTCTAGGGCATCTCGTTCCTTTGCTAATGTTCCCTTGCCTTTGACATGAGTCACAGTTAAAAACAAAAGCATGGGCGTCTCTAATCATAGTTGGCCACCACAAACCAGCTTGTAGAGCCTTAGACACTGCCTTGAAAGTAGCAAAGTGTCCAACATAGTTCGAACCATGGCAATGAAAGAGAATACCTGGACCTTCTTCCTTTGAAACGCATCGCCTGTAAACACCGTATGCACATTGCTTATATAAGTATGGGTCATCCCAAAAGTAACATATGTTGTCTCTCAAGAACTTCTTCTTCCTATAACCAACAAAGTTGTCCGGTTCCTTCTATGCAGCCAAGTAGTTCGCAATCTCGCCAAACCAAGGCATCTCTGGAAACTTGGTGGTGTGAGTAGGTGTGTGGTGGTCATACACGTTCCCAATACTGATGGCATACACATTCTCTTAAAGTACACTATCATCCAACGGGACCTCTTCCTCTATTCGCAGTCTAGACAAATGATCTGCAACACCGTTCTCAATCCCTTTCTTGTCCTTGATCTCGAGATCATACTCTTGCAGCAAAAGTATCCAACATAACAGTCTAGGTTTGGCATCCATCTTGGTGAGAAGATACCTCAAAGCAGCATGATCGGTGTGCACAATTACCTTAGACCCCAGAAGACATGACTTGAACTTCTCGAAGGCAAAAACAATGGTGAAAAGTTCCTTCTCAGTAGTAGCATACTTGCATTACGCATCATCAAGATTTTGGCTGGCATAGTAGATGACATGAAGTTTCTTTTCTCTTCTCTGTCCCAAAACATCTCCCACTGCATAGTCGCTAGCATCGGTCATCACCTTGAAAGGTAGCTCCCAGTCTGGTGGTTGGACTATTGGTGCACTGACAAGTGCTCCTTTAATCGTGTGAAAAGCCTCAAGACATGCACTGTCAAAATCAAACTTCACATCTTTACACAACAGCTGAGTCAAAGGTCTAGCAAGTTTCGAGAAATCCTTAATGAACCTCCTGTAGAACCCAACATGTCCTAGAAAACTTCTAACCCCTTTGACAGAATCAAGCGGATGTAGACTCATCATAACCTCAATCTTTGCTTTGTCTACTTCAATCCATTTCTCTGAAATCTTGTGTCCTAGAAAGATCCTGTCTCTGACAATGAAGTGACACTTCTCCCAGTTCAGCACTAGATGCTTCTCCTCGCATCGCTGTAGCATCCTGCATATATTAGAAAGACAAACATAGAAAGAGGAACCATAAACAGAGAAATCATCCATGAAAACCTCCATTATGTCCTCAATAAAGTCAGTAAAAATTGACATCATGCAACGCTGAAACATCGTTGGGGCAACACAAACCAAATGGCATTCTGCGATAAGCGAAAGTGCCTTAAGGACATGTGAATGTGGTCTTCTCCTGGTCATCGGGATGAATGGGAATCTAAAAGAAACCAGAATAACCATCTAGAAAATAATAGTAAGGATGATTAGCCAATCTCTCAAGCATTTATCAATAAAAGGCAAAGAGAAATGATATTTGCGAGTGGCAGCATTCAATTTCCGAAAATCAATGCACATCCTATGCCCTGTAACAGTCATAGTTGGGATCATTCCTAACAACTGTTATACCACATTTCTTTGGAACTACATGGATCGGGCTCACCCAAGTACTATCAGAGATATCATATATTATGCCCGCCTCAAGAAGTTTCATTATCTCGTTCTTTACAACATCTTTTAGATTTGGGTTTAAGCACCTCTGATATTCTATAGAAGTCATTGATTCATCTTCTAGGTGTATCCTACGCATACAAAGATCATGTGAGATTCCCGTGATATCATCAAGTGAATAGCCTATAGCTCTACGATACTTTCTAAGTTCACAAAGAAGTAAAGCAGTCTCAGCATTGTTCAGCGCAGCATTGATAATAACAGGTTAAGTAGAGTTAGGACCAAGAAACACGTACCTTAGCCCAGCTATGAGTGTTTTGAGTTCAACCTTAGGAGCTTTCAGCTCGCTCCATGGGTTTGAAGCAGTCGCATGAAAAGGAGCTGCAGGAGACTTATCAGTAGCTTCATCCAAGCTCATGTAGGCTACCAACTTTCCTATAACTTGACTTGAGTTCAACATCTTATCATACCCAGTTGTATCATCATTCAGAAAACCATGCTCACTCTCAGCTCTTGTCAAAGCAATCTCTTGGATCATCAACTAAGATCTCTTCAGCCACTTTGTTGGAGACCTCTAGCGCGTCATCAACCGAGAATGTATGTCCATCTAACATTGGTATCTTTAGCAACTAGTCCATCTCAAACTTCATGATAATATCTCCCATGTGGAGATCAATTTGCCCATGTCGGACATCTATCATGGCTTCTGTAGTGCATAAGAAAGGTCTTCCCAAAATGAGAAGATCCTTTAGTTCTTCTTCCAAGTTTAGAACCTCAAAATCTGTAGGGATAAACACATTGCCAATTCTCACATGTAAATCCTCTAAAATCCCAACCGGCAGCTTCACAGAACGATCATCAAACACCAAGGAGATTTTGGTTGGCTTGAATTTTGTGAGTCCAAGCCGCTTAGCCAAAGAGTATGGCATCAAGTTGATGTTGGAACCTAGATCACACAATGAAAAAGCAAAAGTTATTGCCCCAATCTGCACAGGTATAACAAAGCGTCTAGGATCTTCGAGCTTCTTGAGTGTCTTGTTTTGAAGAACAGCACTACAATTTTTAGTAACCTTCACGTAGTCTTCCTCAGTGGACACTTTACTTGTCACCAAGCTCTTCATGTATCTCTTCAATGCTGGTATCATCTGGATTGCATCAACAAGAGGAAATTTCACTGTAAGATCATCCAGCATCTCCTTGCACTTAGCTTCTTCCAAGTCCTTCCATGACTTCTATGGGCGAGTGGGGTATGGAACCCTTGGAGTGTAGACACGCGCAGGCGGCGGTATGTTAATCTTCTCTTTAGAATCATTGTCTTTCTCAACCTCTTACTCGTCTTTCTCTTCCAGATCGATGACCACATCAGCATAGTTACATTCCATATTTGGCAAAACGTGTAGAAGCCTCTTGAGATGGATCCGGCCCATGAAAATGAAAGACAAGCATGTAAAATACTAAGTAAAAGGGCATGTTACCCCATGGTTGGCCCATGTGCATGTTGAAGTGAAATGGTCCATGACATGGCACTGCTGGGGGTCCCGCAGCAGCGCTGGGAAGGCTTTCTGGAGCTGCACGGGCTCTTCCTGTAGCTCCAGTTCCCTTTCTCCTGTTTCAGTTTCAGGTTGTTCTTTTGTCTCCCTTTTTCTTTTGTTTTCTATTTTCTTATGCAAAACCTGAAGCTAAAACATGAAAACTATCAAAATAAAATGCAATAAACCTAATCTAAAATGTTTTCCAATGGGTTGCCTCCCATTAAGCGCTTTTGGTTTAAGTCGTTAGCTCGACTTGTTTCTCCTATCGGAGGTTGGTGTGGCAAAAGTTTGCTGATATACTCCTAATCACCATGATCATGTTGTAGTAACCTAATGTATGAAAAGGTTCGGGTGATATAATTACTAAATCCACTCATTCAATAGGCGTCTTTAGCTTATCCCGTTGAACGACGTTCGGAAAGCTCGCAGAAATTTGTGGCCGCAAAACTCCACAACAAATTGTCAACTTTTCAATCCCACCATTGATTCATGAGGTAGTAGAACCATGAAGTTCTCCAACAAATTTCAGGAAGATCAGACCTAACATCAGTCTGCCACGAGCTCTTGAAGTTGTTGAGATCAATAAACTTTTCTGGTTTTCTACATAGTTGGATGATTTTGGACCGTCTTGAAGAATGAATTGTAGATTAGATATAACTTCAATTGGCAAGCCGTCAGCTGTGATGGCTTCTCTGTAGTAAGTTCTATCAATATCCACTGAGGTTCTGTCCTAGATCATTTCAATCTGACCGGAATGTTCTCTTCAAAACTTCAACTTGAATACTGGAATTTCTTATTCCAGACTTAGGCAAATTCTGCTTCTGACAGATTATGTAGTTTCTTACTCAGAAGGTAAGCTTCACCATGGTTAAAGCTTGTCTCGACTGATGGAAGCGATGACTTCTATGACTTCTTTGATACGAGCTCTATCAAGATCAATCATGATTCTGGTCTTCACTTGCTCTTGGTTGGCCAAAAATTTGCTCTCAAAACTCCAACTTGAAACTTTTGTTTCTTTCTTCTCTTCGCTTCTCATCTACTATCTTGTCTACTATCTTGTCTCTTTTCTTGTCTTCTCTTTTTAATATATTCTCCTAAGTATTCTTCTGATCACATTCTTTAATTTGTCTCATGAGTTCCAAAGACTACTCGTCTACTAGCCTTCTTCGTATCATCTTGAGTTGCTTAAGCACCTATCAAAAGAAAAAGAAAAAACATCAACGGAAAAAATTAGTAAGGAAATGGAAGAAAACATAAACAAGTCTTGATGATCAAAGACATATGTAACTATGAATCAGTAGACAAGTATTCGACAGTAGCAAGGCATGAATTCATAAATTCCAAGTTCTTAAAGAACACAAAAATTCAACAATGTCAAAGTCCAAATCCTATCAAAATTCAACTCATTAAATTTATCATTTAGGCAACCTAGAAAAATAACTAAATTTCTTAATTCTTAGCAATCTAACATTTATGAATCAAAAGGAACAAGAGTTATCTCAACAGTAAAAGAAAAAGGAAATTGAATGACGTACCTTGTATTTGGATGAATAAGATGAGAATATTTTTAAAATAACCTTAAGTAAAATTCTTATTTAATAAGGAAAAGGATTAAAGAAAACTTACCTGAAATAAGGAAAAGAAAACTTACACGGATAGGGAAAATAAGTTATTCGAGTTTGGCTCCATTCGTCTTTATGAGATTTTGTCATAAGCAGTGACTTCCTACAAAATTGGTTTCTTCTTCTCTACGTATCTCTTGCTACAAACCTCGGATTTGTGATCTAAAACCTGCTCTGGAAACTTGACAATGTGATCTTTCTGATAGTATAAAGAACGCTTCATAGTTCTCTGTATTCTAACGGGAAATTACTTCCGAAGTTTTAAACGATAAATGTGAATGACAAACCGCTTTTTCCTGTGGTTAGATATGGATGATGTGCATCCTTCCACAAAGTTTTGGATTTTTCTGGGCTGGTTTGCAGATATGTATGCTACACCGAGACCGGTCGGACAGTGTCTCTTTTTTTTTTTTGGGTTTTTCTTTTTTTCTATTTTTTTTTCTTTTTTATAGAAACTCCATTGATGTCGAAAATCGCCCATCTCTGAAATTCCTGAAACATATAAAAACTCAAAACTAAAAATAAGTAAAACAAGTGTCCTAAACTAGGTCCTAAATTTAGACTTGTGAGCAACAATCACTCTCCGGCAACGGCGCCAGAAACTTGATGTGTGTAAGGTTTTACCTCAAATAGACACAACGAAAAGACTGCAAGTGCACAACCAAATCGTGTGTAGTACTTAAAGATCGATCCCACAGAGAGTGATGTTACTAAGATGAGTTTGTTAAGAGTAGAACGAGAATAGGACAAAAATATATTTGGAGTGGATGAAAACTAAAGCAATAAAAAGACTAAAAGCATTGGGCGTATGGGGACTATCCAGGGATCATGGCTCTCTAAAGTTTCAGCAATTATCATAGATCCTCTCTTACTAGGGATTCACGAACTCACGTAACATGCATCTATAAACTAGTTTACTTCCGTAATACTAGCTAACTATGTATATTCTCCTTATGGCTCGGCTATCACAACAACCATGATGAAGTCTATTCACGCATTACACTTAGATTGTCTTAGTTCACAGTAGCCTCGTGGCACACAGCTTTCGGCTGGCCAAGAGACTGACTGCCCTACCTAGTTAGTTCGGGAGAGGATGCTGCAATTGTCGTTGGGACCCTTCTCCTAAGTTCAGTTGCAAGTGATCAATCAAGCAATAAGCATTAAGGATGAATCTAAGCTGAAGAACGCTTGTCTTAAGCCAGAGAGAAAAACGAATCTAACAACCTAACAATATCAAACCATGAATCCCCTTCAAGCACTCCCAATAAACCTAACAGAGAAACAAAACGAAATCATGAACATAAATAAAGAGATAATAGGGTTCAGAATACTCATCGATGATATACAAAGAGGAGGATTCGTCTCCCTTGAAAGCTTTGAAAAGAACAATGCAAAAAACCCTAGAAACAATGATATGATGATGAAGAACATCCAAGGGGGGGGGGGCTGCTTATGTCTTATGCGGCCAAGATGCCAACTATTTTCTTCTAAGGCGTCAAAGAGTGTATTTATAGGTCTTTAGGAGTCTTCTAAGTCGGTTAGGGATTTTTCAACTCGAAATAGGTTAAGGGATGTTGTTTTGGGCCAAAGGGGCTTTGTATGTGGCCTGGCACTCTTGCGTGGCTCGGTGCAGCACCAGGGAGGCCTTCCAGCGATCCTGCGGGTTCTTTAGCCGCGTTGGGTAGCTCTGATAACTCCATATTTTACCTGTTTTAAAGCATGTATTTAGGTCCATTTTAGTTTCAATTCATC
>VBRH01002592.1:0-10146 GCA_014578085.1 Cardamine resedifolia
TAGTATTTGTTAAAATTGCTTCCAGAATTTTTCGATGTGTGTTGATAACTTTTCGAGATCGATTTCTTCAAACAGTCGCGATTAGTTAAGCAGTTTCTGTCCAATATTGTTTGAATTCTCATTAATTATTGACCTGTGATAAACTCGTGAAACCAATTGCAACTGAACCTAGGACGAGTATAGTATTTGATAAAATTGGTTCAGGAACTTTTGGATGTGTGTTGATAATTGTTCGAGATCGATTTCGTCGAACAGTCGCAATTAGTTAAGAAGTTTCTGTCCAATATTGTTTGAATTGTCATTAATTAATGTGGCTGATGTGGAAGTTGACATGGAAAACATGCCACCAAAAGAACTTATAAATTAGCCACTAAAAATCAGCCATCACACAAAAAATCAGGGAAATGAATATTTAAGTAATTATAAATGTTTAAAAGTCAGCCATTAAACACACATAAATCAGGTAAGAGAATTAAGTCGGCCGCTACATCGCGTAAATTTGTCATCAAAAGCATTCTATTACAGTAATTACTGAAAGACTACTAAGTCAGCCGTAATTAACAAGTTAATCGGCTATTTAATAGCAGATTTACAGTAAGTCAGTCACAACAAGCTAACATAAGTCAGCTGGATTTATCGATAAATCAGCCAGCCAAATATAAGTCAGCCATAGCAAATCAATAAGTCAGCCAACATTTTCATAACTCGGTCGTCAGAAGAAAACTCAGCCGTGTCGTATACATTAATCAGTTAATATCTCATAAATCAGCCAAAATTATTATAAGTCAGCCGTCTCGTGTACATATAAATCAGCCGATATCTCATAAATCAGCCAATGTTTTATAAGTCTGCTATAACTTCAGGCTGATTAAGGGGGATAAATCAGCCAACAAGTTAATAAGTTAGCCGTTTACAATAAATCGGCCACTCATCCAATAAGTCAGCCGTCAATTGGTAAGTCAGCCGTTAATTGGTGAGATAAATCCGCGGCAGACATTCATAATACACGTATGCAGTTTTCGTGCCACGTAGGCGGAACGCATGTTTTTGTGCTGATGTAGAAATTAATTTAATGGCATTTGTGTAATAACGTTTTTTTAACAAATACTTAGAAATAGAATTTGGATACACAAAATATTTAAGTAATAAAAAAAAATTTAACTGGTCATTTCTCCTAAATTGTGTGCTCTAAACTTCCCAATAAACTATTAAAGATCTATACGAATCTCTCTGACCGTTTATATAAAATTACTTCGGATGTTATCGGTGATCTCAATCATTTCAAAAGTCGCCGGACTATAATTGATAAAAGTCGTCACCGTCACGGATCATTTTGACCAATCTCCATAAAATCCCCAAAACCCTCCTAACAAACAAACAAAAAAGCCTAAATAGTTATCGTAAAAGCCCAATGTCCATGTCTCTTCTCCTTATCACCTCCGTCGTCTTCTACGCCGCTTGCCTCCCGTTGTGCTTCTCCGCCGATCAACAGTACGAGAAGTGTCAATCGCCTCTGAGATGTGGATCTGGAACGGCGGTGTTCCCGAACATCACGTACCCGTTCTGGGGAACTAACATCGACAAACCCAATTATTGCGGCCAATCACCGTTCAACCTCTCCTGCGAGGGTAATCAAACTCTAACGCTAGATATCGAGGTTCTCAGACTTCGCGTTGTTTCCGCGAATCTGGACAAAAAGATAATCACCGTTGCTGATGAGAGTTTGCTCAAGGGTGGTTGCCCAAAGATTATTAACTTCACCGGGAATGATCATTTCTCATTAAGCCATAACACCCAGATGATCGATTTATTCATCAGTTGCTCCGGTGATGGCCCAATACGTTCGTTGTCAAATATATCTTGCCAACCAAGCGACAACAGTCCGAACATAACATACCATGTCTTTGGAACGTCTAGTCCTGGCCGAGATTGTATTAACGCTGGAGAAATTCCGATGATTAGGTTTGCTAAGAACGCTCTTCATCAGTCGAATCTAGCTTTGAAGTTGGCTCTGGAACAGGGGTTCGAGTTGAGATACAGTGTAAAAGACGAAAACTGTCGGGACTGTACCAAATCCCGTGGGGTTTGTGGATCGGAGCCAGGGTCGGGAAATTTCCGATGTCTGTGTGAAGACAAACCTCACAATTCCTCCTGTTTCGTTAACTATGATCAAGGTTAGTCCTTAATCATTTACTTCTTTCACACCCAGTTTTCCTTTATTTTTGTGATTACATTTAAGATTAGTTCCATCGAATTGATTCTGCAAATAGACTCTAGAACGTATACTTTGACCAATTGATAGAAAATTGTTGCTATCGTAATGGAACTAATTTTAATTAATACTTTTAAGACATATTTTGACTTTTTCAACCTGGTTTTACGTGCCCTGTTTCCAATTCGTATTAAATCAGGCTTTTTCCCTAAGCAATTCTTCTTCTATCGAACAACTAATGATCCAATCGCTAATTGTGTGATTGTCTTCGCTCCAAAAAGAATTAGGATTACAGCTGGATTTTTTTACGCGGGCAGGCTGGATCAAATTTTTGGGCTTTTTGGGCCGACAATAGTTATTATCAATCCGGTTTACTTTTTCATGGTCGGTCTTAGAAGAAAAAAAAGAGAGGACCTTTTAAGAAAATTACAGAAATACTATAATTCTTGTGTTTGAAGTTTCTCCTAGTAGACCGAGAGACCTAACCGACTCTCTCTTGAAAAAATAAATCCCTTTTACACAACTCCTTTATATTGGCCATTACAATGACTTTTCGGATTTTTTTAAATCTTAATAATTGAGAGCACTACAATTCCCATTAGAAAAGTTTGTATGAGTCATCTTCAACCTTAGAGGCACATAGACAAATTAAATAATTTCAGTTTTAAGTCAAATAGCAGTCTTTATTTTCTTTATCCCAACAAATTAGTAATATACTCTTTTGCACATACTAGTTGAACGAACTCTTAACTCTCTCACCCACTCCATTGAAAATCTTTTGATTTGTTTGTTTTCTTTCCGTTTTGTTCTCTTCTTCTTGTTTTCTTCTTCATCTAATTTTCTTCTGCTTACCCTAAAAATGGATCCTTCAACGCTAAATTCACTCTACACATCCATCTTCTACTTCACAATAATAGCAACTCAAACCCTCTCTCTTGATCCAAAGTTCAAGGCTTGTGAGCCGAAATCATGTGGCAAAGGTCCCGAGATCTCCTATCCTTTCTACTTATCCGGCAAGCAAGAATCTTTTTGTGGCTATCCCAGTTTCGAACTCACTTGTGATGATGAACAAAAGCTCCCTGTTCTCGGGATCTCCGGTGAGGATTACGTCATCAAGAACATATCTTACGTTACTCGGTCGTTTCAGGTCATGAACTCAAAGGCATCTCATGATGATCCATGCCCCAGCCCTATGCATAATCTTACCCTCCATAGGACTCCTTTCTTTGTGAACCATTCTCATATCAACTTCTCCATACTTTACAACTGCTCTGACCACCTTCTGGAGAATTTTACGACATACCCTCTTAATTGTTCTAGCAACACGAGTCGTCAATCTTTTGGAGTCTTCGACAGGGTCAATCTAGAAAAAAAGAACAATAATGCATACCGGTCGTGCCAGAAACTAGTCGATGTTCCTGTTTTAGCTAGTAGCGAGTCTGATGTGATGGGTATGACTTATGTCGAGATTTTGAAGAGGGGTTTTGTTCTGAATTGGACTGGAAACAGTTGCTTCCGCTGCATTAGCAGCGGCGGGCGATGTGGAACTGATCAACAAGAATTCGTCTGCTTGTGTCCTGATGGACCTAAGCTTCATAATACTTGCAAGAATGGTAAAAAGACTTGTGAATCGACGAGTAAACAATCTTCTGACATGATAATTCTTTCTTCTTTGCTTTAATATCTTCTCTAGCTAGCTGCGTTAGGGACTTAGGGGTATTCCAAATTCTAGTTGGTTAATGGAGTCTCTAGTCATGCCTCAGTCTTGATGGTCTAGCGAATGTTTAACAATCTGTTATTCGCTGATGATTTTCGTCTTGGCTTCATTTCTATTTCAGGTGGTATCAATTGGAGGGTGAAGATTGCCATAGGTATAAATCTTTCCAGGTTATGTTTTGGCTAAAGGATCCATATCCTATATTTTTTGCAAATGAAGGCGAAAACGTTTTCACTTATACTCTGTTTTTTTCTTCTTTTCATTTTCCTCTGTTCTAAGTGTGACAGATTCTGTTCTGTCCAACTCAGGTGTTGTCGCAGTAATCGTGGGATTAACAGCAGCGAGTATCTTTTGGTATGTGTACCATCGTAGAAAAACCAAAAGTTACAGAACTTCTTCAGCATTGCTTCCAAGAAACATCTCCTCAGATCCATCTTTAAAGTCTTCAGACGTTGAGAAAGCAGAGGAATTATTAGTCGGAGTTCGTCTTTTCTCTTACGAAGAGCTCAACGAAGCCACTAATAACTTCGACCCATCTAAAGAACTTGGTGACGGAGGCTTTGGTACTGTCTATTACGGTAAACTCAAAGATGGACGAAGCGTGGCCGTGAAACGGTTATATGATAACAACTTCAAAAGAGCAGAGCAATTCAGGAACGAAGTTGAGATCTTAACGGGATTACGCCATCCGAACCTCGTGGCTCTCTTTGGATGCTCTTCAAAACAGAGCCGGGATTTACTGCTAGTGTACGAGTATGTTGCAAATGGCACACTAGCTGATCATCTACATGGTCCACAGGCTAACCCGAGCTCACTTCCTTGGTCTACTCGGCTCAAGATCGCTGTTGAAACTGCCTCTGCCTTGAAGTATCTCCATGCCTCCAAGATCATCCACCGTGATGTTAAATCCAACAACATCCTTCTCGACCAAAACTTCAATGTCAAGGTCAGTAACTTACACTTGTTCATTTTTTATTACTTGAATGATTTGATCTGACAACCATAGTCTTAACTTCTTTCACCTTCTTCATGTTTTTCGACTTTTAGGTTGCGGATTTCGGACTCTCTAGACTGTTTCCGATGGATAGGACACATGTATCGACCGGTCCACAAGGAACTCCAGGCTACGTCGACCCGGATTACCACCTAAGCTATCAACTCTCGAACAAAAGCGACGTGTACAGCTTTGCGGTAGTGTTAATGGAGCTTATCTCCTCGCTTCCAGCAGTCGACATCACAAGACCGCGTAACGAGATCAACCTCTCGAACATGGCAGTCGTGAAAATCCAAAACCACAAGCTCCACGACATGGTGGATCCGTCACTCGGGTTTGACACGGATACAGGAGTGAGACAGACGGTAATCGCAGTCGCTGAGCTGGCGTTCCAATGCTTGCAGTCGGATAAAGATCTTAGGCCGTGTATGTCGCACGTGCTGGATACGCTGACAATGATACAGAACGATGGGTTTGGTTCGGAAATAGATGTGGTAGATGTGAATAAGAGTGGACAGTTGGTTACACAGTCTCCTGATACTGTTATTGTGAAATGGGACAGTAAGTAGTAATTTAGTCACACGCACACTAACATTTGTATGTGTTTATTATGTTTAAAATTGTTCATTTAATAGTTAGAGATTGGTGTTTGTGTGTGGGTGTATATATGATTATTATCAGAGTTCAATAAACATCGACAGTGATAGATCCATGCTCTTGTTTAGATTCTACGAAAGTACCTTGTGATTGGGATTGGGCCGGATTTTGGGCTCCGTAGAATCTACCAATTGTTCGAATATAAGATTACATGAGAAAATATCACAATAAAATGCTTTTACCGTACTGTTCATTGTAACTCTTCCCAAACATCCGTGAATATAATAGTACTATGACTATCTAAATTTCATAAAAAAATCTTTACAAATCATGCTACTACCAAGTACCAATTAATAACCCTCTTCCATCTTTAGTAATTCCGAATTTTTTCTGCTTTATGATTATGTCTTTTATATTCTACATATGTTTTTTCCTTTTTGGTGATTACGCAATTTTCTTTTGTTATCAAATCAAAGTTATATTTTATTGCAGTTAAAATTTTCCTTTACGAAATATAAAATAATATATTTTGATAATAATGGGGCATCAAATTAGTGATGGTAACTAACTAAAGATGATCAGTGAAGTTTTATCAAGGTCACAAACTAAATAATTACGATTTCAAAGCCTATCTTTTGTTTACGAAATTTCCTAATTAAAGCACACCATTTTAGGGCATAGATGCTTTACTACTTCTACTAATGCACAAGTTAGAGAGTAAGACGTCTTGAATGAATGTAATTGCATGTGAATCAAATCCTCTGCCATACATAATTGATAATCTATAGTCATGGCCCAACTATAAATTGACATTTGTTGCAACCTAACTCTCTTCCCTAAAATGTAACGTGTTTGATCATCAAAAGGACAAAACAAAAGAAATCTCTATCATGTCGATTGAAGTGAAAGATTTTCTTCACTAAATATATAATTTGTTAACTTAAAATTTTACATATCTAAAGATAGACCGGCCACAACGTTTTTCTTATATACAACTACCTTGTTAATATATTTACTACATGTACAACTTCTACTTCTTAATATATGTTTTCTATTATCTCCATATTCCACAATGGGTTTTTGGTAATATATGCGTACATGCATACCACCCATTTTGGTATTTTGTCTATTAATTGGCATTAGTCATTTTGGAAACATAAGTCGGCAAATGGATGTGATCTTTTACCTTATATATCTAAAACCCTCCCTACAAAATTAATGAATGTTATCATTTAAACAATTATGATATCAACTTAGTTTGACTACATCCATTTCATTTCTTCTCAATATTATTAATTAATTTAAAGATAGACAACTATTTCTTAACCTTACCCCAAACTGAATATATATGTTTAGTTCTTCCCCTTACAAAGAGAGAGCCGCATAAGCATTGGGTAGAGACTTACCGAATCTCTCAAATATATTATTTTAACATATTTAATATTAATTAATTATTTATTTTAAATTTTAAATAAAGAAAAAAATTTATAACCATTAAGATGTTGATATGTGTTCCAATAGTCTATAGATGTGTTCTATGAGTTATCAAATGAGAATTTATTCTCTTCTCTCTTATACTTTTGATTATTTTTATTTTTTAAAAAATCGAAAATTCTATTAAGAGACTCCCACTATGTTCTTATGAGATTTATGACCAAACACTGGTCCCACTTCCCTTGTTTGGACATATCTCCCCGACACACAAATCCCAAAACGTTCACTTGCCCACGTGGCTTTCCCTATATTTTTCTCTTTTTAAAAAAATTTCCCCATATTTCCTTTTCACAATTATAAATAAAAATAAAAGATATTAAAAAAACTCCAATCGATCAATAAAAAAGTATCAACTTTGTATCAAAGCCAGTCTCAAGAAACTCATATCTCTCGATTCAATATTAAATGGCGAACTTCGAGAATGATCTATCTTCCGAGTTTCAGACAATAGCCATGGATATATATTCTTCCATATCTCAAGTTGCAGATCTAAACAACAATAGTAACCTTCATTTTCAAACATTTCATCCTTCCTCCACTTCTCTCGAGTCGCTCTTCCTTTATCATCAACAATTAGTTCATTTTCCCAGTAAATCTCCAGAAAATAATCATAATTTCTCCTCAACTTCAACTTTCCTCCATTCTGATTACAACACTGTCGACGAGACCAAGAAGAGAAAAGCTTTGTTACAGACTTTTTCGTCATCGGAGAACAGTGGCGTCTCTGAAAATGCGAATATTTTGACCGCCGAAACTGTAATTAGTCTTGCAACCCTAATCTTAAATATTATTTTCATTTAACTCTTTAGAATTTAGTTTAGTTACTTTTGTTTTGTAAATAAATATAGGGTTCTTTGAGAAGAGGTAAGAGGTTAAAGAAGAAGAAAGAAGAAGAAGAGAAAGAAAGGGAAGTTGTTCATGTGAGAGCCAGAAGAGGCCAAGCCACTGATAGCCACAGTTTAGCCGAACGGGTAAAATTGCTTACTTATCATTAATTATTTATGATAATTCATTAAATCAACGAAATACCACTTAAATGTGTATATCTCTATATAAAAAATTTCAGGTTCGGCGAGGGAAAATAAACGAGAGATTAAGATGCTTGCAAGATATGGTTCCCGGATGTTATAAGGTAATTAACATAAGTCACAAAATATTTGTTCCGATGTTTTACAAAGAAGCAAAATATATCTTACAAAAATGGTTCTTCTGATATTTTTTAGTTAACTAAAAGAATTACCAAAATTATCCGTGTACATGGTAATGTGAATTTATATTGATTTTATCTGTGATGAAAATGTATTTATGTTTGGTGGGTGCAGGCTATGGGAATGGCTACTATGCTTGACGAGATAATTAATTATGTCCAGTCTCTACAGAATCAAATCGAGGTTAATAATTATAATCATTGTACCCTAAATTACATGTTAATGCTAGATAAAAAAAAAACAATTTTTATGTTTTATTTTCTTGAAGTATCATATATTTTACATATATATATAACACTAAACTTTTTTAGGGATTCCACTAAAAAAAATTAAATTATTTTTTGGTATTTTTAGAAAACAAAACTACAAATGATATTTTAATGGGAGATTCTCGCAAATTCTATTTTTATATTACTTTTCAAAAACACCATAATCCTCAAAATATTCCAAGAATAAAAACAACAAATTGGAAACCTTACCAAACAATAGCTAGGAAACCTTCCAAAACAAGTTGTAGGATTTTTTTCTTTCTAAAAGGTGATATGTTTATCTTTAACAAAACATAACAAAATGATCATTAGGATACTTTATAATTTTAAAATTTTTATATCAATTAAACTTTATAATACTTACTCAGTTTAATTTGTTTTTGTTTGCTCTGTGGATTCAGTTTCTCTCGATGAAACTTACTGCAGCAAGTTCGTTCTATGACTTTAACTCAGAGACCGATGCTGTTGATTCCATGCAGGTATAGAACTAGAACATAATAACGTTTTTTATACGTGGTAGAGATGTTGTTATGGGTCCTATATGATTGATAGATTTGGCTCTACAAATATTGTCCTAATACATGTTATACATAGTTTTTAATCGTATTATAGACTATAGGACCAAGCGGACTATATAACCCGCAAGTAAAATATAATGTTTGACAGCTCTAATCTAGTCCATTGCGGCCTTTGCATGATCTTTCATATATGGTTTTAAGCCTAACTACAGTAATACGAAAATTAGTATTTTAATGTGATCAATTATTTATGTAAGTATTGAATTTGATTAATGGAATATAATTGGCAGAGAGCAAAGGCACGTGAGACAATGGAGATGGGGAGACAAACAAGAGATGGGAGTCCTGTCTTCCATTTATCAACATGGTCCCTTTGACTTTTGTTTTCTTTTTCTTTTCATTCTATTTTTTTATATTTTCCAAAAATATTCTTATACTATTTTATTTGGATGCAATATGTCATACGACCCAACTTTGGGATAGTATTTGTAATATGTATACTTGTAATTTCGAACATTATAAATGTATTGGTCATTTATAATTGGCGACTGCCATGTAAATATCTCAGATCTCCTCTTCTTTTTCTTCTTGTTGTTTTATTAAAAGTACACAATGATATTTTTATTCTTTGTTTTTTAAATTAAATTAGAAACCATCACTACAATAAATTATCGAAATTCCGACCATCATTTTAGTCGGAATTTCGTCGGAATTGGAGTATTCTGACCAATTTCCGACGAAATGAAATTGGTCGGAATTTAAGAGTCGGAAACATATTTTGGTCAGAAATTGGTCGGAAAATTGGGGGTCGGAAATTGATCGGAAAAATATTGGTAAGACGTCGGAAAATTTCTGACCAATTTTTGTAAGTTAATCGGAATTTTGTCGGAAAATTTCCGACCAATTTTTGTAAGTTGGTCAGAATTTCGTCGGAAAATTTTCGAAGAATTTCTGACCAATTTTAGATATCGATTAAATTATTTAAAATTAAATTGGCTTTGACAAAAAAAAATTGGTCAGAAATTTTTGACTAACTTAAAAATTAGTCGGAAATTAGTCAGAAATTCATTTAAAAAAAACTTTGAAAATACAGAAATTATATAAAAAAACATTTTAAAACGTAAAGAAATTGGAAAT
>VBRH01002600.1:5237-25875 GCA_014578085.1 Cardamine resedifolia
TTATATTTCGGGTATTTTGGATATCTATTCGATTATCGGTTCGGATCGGGTTTTTTAGATCGGGTTTTGGTTTGGATTTCGGGTCCGGATATTTTGTCCAGCCCTACTTCACCCAGGCGGTTCAACCGGTGCACAAGATTGCAGATTAATGATGATTTTTTCTGTATTTTTCTAGTTATATTATTGGCGGATTGTAGCACTAAACCTGAACCGAAATGTGTCCGGGTCCAAAATTAACCGATCATATCATTTCAATATTTCACACTATTGGCAGATTTTAGCATTTTATATTGTTTTTTTTTTAATTTTGTTGTTTATGTGATAAATGCAAACGCATAGACATTAATAAACTTCCACCACCGTATATGATAACTGTTTACAGAGGTCAAATCTATTAACGAATTATAGTTAAGGGGATTTTTTATTAAAAAAAATAGTTGAGGGTTTAAAAATATATGTGTTCAAAAGAGTTTATTCATTAAATTTCTTTCTTTTAATTACATTTCATCATATACTATTAATAAATGAGAAGAAATTGTTCATCTATTATATACCTTAAGAATAATGATAGGAATAAACTTACGTTCTATCATCGTCATTTCATTTATATTTGAGAAAATTCCATAAAAATAAACTAACTATTTATCGATTTCCATAAAAATACATAAACTTTTAAAGTATCCACAAAAATACATTAATTATTTTTTTCATCCATAAAATACACCAACTCTTAAATTGTATCCATTAAACACTTATAAATTAATAAAAAATAATATTTATTAATGTTTTTAACTATGAGCATTTTTAAACTTTCATAAATACATAAAAAATTCTAAAAAAAATTTAAAAATTACAAAATAACATATTTTTCAATGATTCAAGAAATATTGAAATTGTAAAATTTTGGATTTGTAAATAAAAAATATTAAAAACATATAAAATACCTCGTACTCTTTGAAAATTCAAAAACTTGTAAAAGTTAAAATATAAAGTTTTAGAATTATAATAAAATTCCAATAATATAGTTTTCATTTTTTCAAAACATTTTTTTGAAAAATAGTACCATTAAATAATATTATCTCTTAACCATATATTTGTACAATTATATTCTTTAACAAATTACTTAGATAAGAGTGTTGTGTGTAAATATAATAATATAATAGGTTGTATAATTTTACATTATGTGTTGATGTGAAAAGATTTATACATATATATATATATATATTATTTCAAGTTTTATAATTTTTAAAAATTTTAAAAACAATATTAGGAGTTTTATGTTTTTATATTTTTATTAATAAATCCATAATTTTTCAATTTCAATTTTTAATCATTAAAGAATATGCTATTTTTCAAATTTTTTTTAAAAAAGTTTATTTAAAAAATTAAATAAATATTATTTTCATTAATTCGTGAACTTCGAATAGATACAATTTATGGGTTGGTGTATTTTAATGGATGAAAAAAATAATTTATGTATTTTTGTAGATATTTTAAAAATTCATGTATTTTTATGAAAATCGATAAATAGTTAGTATAATTTTATGGAATTTGCTCTTTATATTATTCTACTAATTCATGCTTATTCTTTACACTTTCATAGTTTTATGGACTGGTGAAGTATTTTTTAAGTGAAAACAAAAGTTTAATTATATTAACCAAGTAAATATGATTTACCTTTTGATATTCATGTATTTGCTTTTCTTCGATAACATGCTGCAGTTGATAAAATATCAAAGTTAAGCTTAGACCAGTGAAAATTATGCAAACGATATATACGATTCATTAGCCTCTCGAAGTTGTTTTAAAGAACCCAATATCAAATATATGAGTCATTAACCTCTCGTTAATATCTGAAAACTACGAAAAAGAGTAACAATATTCGACGGAACTCTGAATCTCATTGTTCTTTACGGGTTTCTTATTTGCCAGTAACATCAAATCCTTTCTCCACCATTAAATCATTATCTCAAAATTAAATAATATGACGGCATTCCAAATAATATGGATCGACCCAAGAAACTACTATGTTACGTACTACTTCCTCTAACATCATCAATATTCTAAATGTGGTCCACGCAACACATTATTAACTCATCAACCAAACAAAATTTGCTTATCAATGCTCCTTATTTAGCTATCTTATGAAAACAAATGACCTTGACAAATGGAACCAACATAAAAAAGCTAACGTCATAAAAAATAGAGATCTATCGTGCATTTAAATTATTAGAAACGAATTGAATTCATTATTGTTATATAAATTAATAAATATAGGTTTGACAGATCTACAGGTCATAGATCTAAACCATTTCTATCAGACAACGAACACAATCCTCCCATACCCGTATTTAGTTAGACATATTCATGGATCTCATTTCAAACATTGATTTATAATTGAATATATGTATTAACACCAATCAGAATTAGGGTTTTCCTCCAACCCATCAAAGTAACAAAAGTTAGTTAGTGATCAGCATCATAAATCTACTTACAGACATAACAAATAAAGCAAAACGAAATGGAAAAATAAAGATCTGTTCAATAAAATGCTATCACATCAAGAATGAAACTAAAAAAAACTTGAATCTTAAATTTAGGAAATAATTTGACTTTGTCCGTATCTTCCCACAGCTTTATTGAACCGCAAATCAATCGAGCAGATGTGAATAAATAACTATGGAAAGAGATTTATGTATTAAAAGAAAATTCAATCTGGAGAAGGTTGCAGTTCAAGAAAGCTGTGGAAAAATACAGAGAGAGTCATGGAGATTAGACAAAACCCTAAAATGAGGAAGAGGGAGCGAGGGCAAAATGGTAATTAGAGAAAGAGAAGTTTAGATTTGTGAGTAAGAAGAGTTTCGGTGGAAAGATATTTATAAGGGACAAGGGAAGAAAAGAGTCATTCTTTTACAGCACTAATCCCGAGGAGAATATTGGCCTCTCACACTCCTCTTTCTTCTCCATCCTTTTTTATTTTAATTATGTAACATTTGTAAACAAAATTAATTTTATATCGTTTATGTTTTTCATTTTATATGGCTATATGCATGCGTGGTATTGGTAAGTCACTCACTGCAATCCAAAAGTATTTATAGTGAGGTGTTGTCCCAGCCTATACAAGATATGAAAAATTTATAATTTTTTGTAATCACATTATGGTTTTAGGTTGTATTGAAAATATTAAATTAATGACTAATACAAGAATAAATAAATAATTTTTTATATGTTATTGAGTCTTCCAGGTCAGTGATATTCTAATTTTTGAAACATTGGAGCAAACAAAATCGTTGTCATGGTAACAATAACCTCAAGAATCAATTATGTCTACAAAAAAATATGAATATTTTTAGTTCAAAATATTTCGAATCTCAAACTGGCATTAGTTTGTTAAAAGTTATCTGGACAGTAAAAAGAAATTAGCATAATAATTTTATTATTGGTCATGCATTTATCAACTAGTAATTGGTTTATTCTTGGTCATTTTATATCATATTTTCATATGTTTCATTTTATAAACCGTTTTAGATAAAGCCGTGAAGTATAAGAAATTATACTAAATAATTTTTATTTTCTATTTTTTAATTTGAAAACACAAATGAATACTTAATTTAAATGATCCGACCGATATTAAATACAATACTTAACAATATTAATAGTCAGAAAGTTAAATATAATGAATAGTTTGCATAAAAATTTGGAAAACATCTAATAAAATGAAAAGAAAAAAATAGCTTAAACATATGATTAAATGAAACAGAGTGCAAACCAAATGTTGAATTAAATTAATACTAAATGACTAATAATTTGAGTAAAAATTTTCACAAAAAAAAATATTAATTATTTTATTAGAGTTGTCTTGTTTTGTCAAATTGATTTTGTGATTTTGTTTCTTGAGGACTAGTCACTCATTTTGTAGATGAGCACTCTAAGGACATATTGTTTGGTCAAAATTCAATCCATTTTTAGAAAAATATGAACTTTTCCCTGATACAAGTAAATGAATCAGATATAGAGGTGTTAAAATAAAGTTTAAAATAATGTACGTAAATACAAATATATATTCATGAGAAATCAAGTCAGCTTTTTTTTTTTCCTTTTTTTTGTTAAAAAGGGTTTAATGTAAGCTTTATTTTACTTTATTATTATTATTAAAACTTTTGAGTTCAAAATTCTCTTTCGTTTGTGTTATCCTATATTTCATAATTAATTGTACAGTTCAATTTTACAATTAAATATTAAAATACATCAAAACAAAGCCCATTTGTAAATAAAACTTTTTGTGTTTATATACATTTATGTTTGATTAAATTTATATAGGTAACACAATAGTGCCACTAGTATGACTTAAACTTCATGTTCTTATCAATATTTTAAGATTATATTGACCAATATTTGTTATAAGCAATGTTTTTTTTTGTTTTTTTTTGACGAAAGTTATAAGCAATGTTAAGGTGTTTTTACTTTTTATTATATACAATAAAGAAAGAGAAATGAAGAAATCCACATAAAATGTTGGGACGAGAAAAAAGAGAACATGGAGGCATGTGAATGGTGGGGCCAATGTAGTAGGAAAAGAAGGTTACAGCCCGTCTTTGCCGGGACGGAGGTCTCTTTGTCTACCCTTCTTCCCGGACTCTTTTCTTCTGTTATTACTTTATTATTACTTTTTTGTTTTAGCTTTTCACATAATGTCAAGTGATATTTGCTTAGATCGATTATTTACGATCGGAAAGCTTCTACCTTTTGTATAGAGTAGACTTTCAATGTATCTGAATTCTCATGTTGAAGAGCAACTCCATTGAGGAGTTATTAATGGGGTTTTAAAAATTAAAAATATAAAAAGTAATGATTAAAGATGAGAGAAAGAGCGAGATGAGGAGACAGAAAACTACCAAAAACTAAAACTAAAATCTTTAAACACCATCTTATAAACTCAATTTTTTTTATCAATTAATTTTAAATCGAAAAATAGCAGTATTACTATCGTACCCTAGACTTAATAACATAACTACAAAAAATACCTAGGTTATATGTGCACCACTAACCCGTGACTCTCTATTCTCGAAGATCCGACCCACCCACCTCACGACGCCCATCTCTCCGCTCTCCATCTGATCCGGAAAATAGACAGTTTCTTCTCAGTTTCTTCGCATCCGAAAGAGATAACTTTGCGCCCACCATCCCACCCACGATTCCAATCCATCTCCTCAGTTTCTTCGCATCTGAAAGAGAGTTTCTTCGCGCCCACCATCTACATCACCGATTCCGATGAGCTATCAACTCAAAACCGATTCCGACCAGGTATCTCCTTATTTCGAGTCTCTCATTTGAAATCACTTTATCATTCAAAAATCAAAACCGTTATTTCTCCTCATTCGTGGGTCTTACCCTGGTATGGTGGTGTCGCTTGATAAACTCCAGCTCGGTTTTGGGCCTGAACTTTTAAATCCGAAGGTACCTCTTTCGTTAGAATTTTATTTTGGGATTTTCCTTGTCTTTATAAGATGTGGTGTGATTAGGGGTGTCAAAATGAGCTATTGGCTCATGAGCTTGCTCAGCTCAGATCGGATTTTCACAAGTTCGAGCTATGTTTTTAGGCTCATCTAATAAACGAGTTATATGATAAGAGCTTATTTGAGTTACGAGTTATATGAGCGAGCTCTCATGAGGCGTGAGCTAGCTCGTGAGTTAGATATTTTTTATAATAAAATTTTTCATATATATTACAAATATATATATATATATAGCTCTTTTAGTTAATATATATAGCTTTTTTAATTATGAAAATCGGAATATTCGTTTATGTTTTTTACTTTATATCTTTAAAAATAGAATACTTTCCTTTTACATTACAATATTATAAGATTAACATAAGTAATGCAGAAATCATCATTTTTAAATTTTATTTACATCTCTTTTATATAATTTATAGATAAAGACGATGGACATGATATTCTTGGATCTACTCAAGACTTTCAAACCGATTAGATGATTGAATCACTATATATATATTTTTTTCATTAGGCGTTGAATATGATTCAGCATTTTAGAATAATTTATTTAGGTTTTTAGTATTTTACTTTGAAATTAATTTATTGGATTTTATTTATTAAGTTATAAATTTGGTTATTTTATTACTGATTTATTATATTTATTTAGTATTAACTCGCGAACTGACTCATTTAGCTCGCGAGTCTAATGATCTGAGTTCGAGCTTATAAATATAAGAATGATCGAGACCAAGCAATCTCATGAAATACGCGAGCCGAGCCGAGCGAACTAGCTTATTTTGACACCCCTAGGTGTGATCAGCATTGGTGTTGATTTACTCTGGTTTTTCATCTTATCTATGAGTAACTCCTTCTCCGGTAATTCATCTTTGATGCTGTTCTTTTGTACCTGTAAAGTTATCGACTTTCTTGGCAAGAAGCAAGTGCATTATCATAGTAATAGAATCACCATAAACAGATAAACACGTTTCATTTTTGACGGACTCATTAACAATAACAGGTTTATCTTTTACTTGTGATTTAAAACAAGAACTTTGATCCTTGTGCTCCTTGTTAAAGCCCAAACTTTTCTCACCGGTTCCTGGAGATAATACATCATGTGAATCATTAGATACATATTGAAGTAGAGTGTTACTTACATGGTCAAGATTGTTGGCGAGTTCGTGTTGCGTACTCAACACGGCATGTTGGCTTGAGAACTGATCCAAAAATATGTTCTGCTTTGATGCTAATTCTCCTCGGTTCTTGTATTTCTCTATGGCACATGTTCCTTTCACAACACTCAAGGGCAAGAGCAAGTACGTTATAGGAGTGTCAAAAACTGAGTATTTAACTTTGACCCATTATGAAATTATGCCAATATTGAATCAGGTTTTGAACTTCACTTACTTTGGTACCATGTAAGGTGCTTTGTATTAAATTTGATTTGATAATTGTTACCTTTGAAATGAAATCAACTGGTCCTAAGAAGTGCTTTGAATATACAAGTGGTTCTCCTTGCTTTTGGTTTTGGTCCGAGAAGAATTTCTCCTTTGTTGGCACTTCTTTTTGATCCAATATTTTCTCCTTTGCATGTGCAATTTTTTCAATACATTTGACAAAAGACAAGTGTATTAAAACAGTAGTGGAAGTATTTAAAATTGATGGAGAAATTTTAGATTGAACCGTTTCACTTCTCAGAGTAGAAACAATCTCTTGTGTCTCGTGGACTTGCTGCTCATTGTCAGGATTTTGAGATGTGGCTATGGTTGTGTCTTCTTGAATTATTGGCTCCTTTGTCTTTCCTGTTTCAACACCCTTTGACAACGACAAATGCATGACACTTGAATTTTCAGATTGAATTAGACTATTGTTAGAATCCAGTTTCAGTTCTAGTGATGTGGATTTTAACAACGGTCTAAGAGGGCAAGTTGCAGAAAAATGACCTGTTAAGAGACACCTATAACATTTTATATAAGTTGTCTTTAGAGGATCAGAGAACTTACCTTGGCTTGGTGTTACTTGCGGTTCATGTAATTGCTTTGAAGCTCGCATAGGAGTTTGAAATAAATTCCGTTGAACCTCCTCTGCTCTTATTGTTTGCTTAGCCTCTAGCTGCTTCTTCAAAGTGTTTGAAATCTCTCTCTTGTGCTCACGAAGGTAAGCATTATAGTGCTCACGAGTAGACATCATTTTTGATGTTGATTGTTTGCTTCTCGGTGCTGCTTGGTACATGGACATTGTTGTATTGTTGCGGTGAGTTTTGTGCTTCTTCACAAAATCTTTGTACATCCTTTCTTTGAGGTCTCCCCAATCTCTCCCTCGTTTTTCTGTTGTAGAAAGTTGGTGTATCTTCTTTCAGCCACCACTTGTAAGCATCTCCAACAAGACTATCAACATCATATGATAGCTTTTCATCTTTTGGGACGTTGTTTGCTTGCAGCCACTACTTCATATTGGTCTCCCATCGTAAGTAATCTTCTCGTTCCTTGCTAGAACTTGAAAAGATGATGTAGTTAAACTTGTAAACTCGTCCCTTACTGGTTTGATTCCTTGAACCGGCTGAAGTGGTGTAAGTTTGCACTCTAGATGTGGAGTACACTCGGTTCGGTACAACTATGTGGGAATAAGGCTTCTCTTCATGCCTTAGAGGATTGAAATCTTCATGTGAATATCTCCTGGATTCGACATCATGCTCATCCTCATATAATCCAACACTTAGTTATTTCCAAGTTATTGGTGCTTGATGTGTGTTAGTGTATGGCTTGACATAATTTGGACTTGAATGTTGGTATGGTGGCTCAGGTTCAAGCTCGACTCCATCAGATTCTTCTTACTAGTATGAGCTTGAGTATGCATCTTGGGGCCACAAAGTTTCATAGCTGTACTTATAAAGGCTCATGCTTTGTCTTACTTCATCTTGGCTTCAATTCTCATCTTCAATTGATTCATAGGCTTCGTCTTCTTCAAAATAATATTCCATTGCTGCCTCTGGTTTCTCAAGCCCCGGTAGCTGAAAAAGAGTTTCTCGATGGCAGGACGGGTATAGCTAGGTGTCAGCACAATGAAGCTCTTGACAGTGACTCGGTATCATGTGAGCAATGTTAAACACCCTAGCCCGATTTTTCCTAACTACGGCCAAGGAAAACCCTGCCCAGTCATAGCATGACCGAACTTTAGAAATTTTTAATCTTTCTTTCAAAATACATCCACAAGGTTTTCACATAATCCCATCCAAGTTAAACCGATAACTTAGTACAATTCAACACGTTTATGTACTTGTTCTCCAACAACTTAACGAATCTAAACTCTTATTTAGACCGTTACCTTTCTTTTGTAGAGTCAAACCGATTCCTTATGTTTACCAAAGAATCACTCCACCGGTTCCTTCTTCCTTAGCTCCGAGTATCGACAATGCAAACCAAATAATCTCTCTATTACTTAGTCACTCAGCCAACCATCCCCACATGACCAAGAAAACGGAGAGATACCCGGAACCCATGTCTTACCGGATCATCACCCTTTTATTCCATCAACCGCCTTCCCATACTCGGTTAAACACCATGATCCTCCTCTTGGATCCCCACTTTACTCACTACCATTGAATCATCTCTTCCATCCTTTGTTTCATCATACTTCTCTTTAAACTCTTTCCCAGTAAATCCTTATGATTTCCCTTAGTTATTTCTCTCGGGAATCAATCGTGATTTCCCACAGATTCCTCGGTAATAACCATCACTAACTGCCTTGATCTTTTCTTTGCATCTTGTCATATTGCACCAGTTCATGCAGCATATCCAAGTCGGCATACCAGCATAACCCTCTCGATGTTACCCCACATCGCCACCCGGTAACTGTCATCGCACAACGCATAACAACACCATGTAAATCTTATCGCGCATTACACTGAATAACCGCTACCAAACGATCAGATACAATCATCAACCATCATTAACAATCGCGGAAACATCATATACGATCGTTAAACGCCAAGTATGATCGTCAACCGCCTTAACACCTCTTAGTAACCGCTCCACCGATCGTCAAACAACCATTTACGATCGTATAACCAACAGATAGGATCGTCACTATTCCAGATTATTCCCTTCTCCTTCTCTATTGATCCTCATCGTGATACTTCCCGATCATTTATGTTCTTTCTTGTAAATCCTCTAAGAAAAACCCGTTTCTTCCTTTGATTCACTTTCGTCTCTCTCTTACTAGAACAATCCCCCTTTCTTTTGAAGAATCAAATTTACAGTGTAGATAGAACCTTGTTCTATTTACTTTTGTCCTTATCAGTAATCCATGCTCTTACTTCGATTCTCATGTCCTTACCTTTTTTGGCCTTGGCCTTAACCAATTTTTCTTTTCCAATGAACCCAACTTATTGATAACACCGTATTTTACATGTTTTTAGGGTTTGATTTCATAGGTTTTTAATCCCACATTGTATAGTTTTGGGAGTTTTTCATGCATTTGAGTCTCATTTCATTCTAACTTGCATTTTAGAGTCTTAGGTTGTTTTATTGCATATTGCATGTGTTTTGAGTCTTTTTAGGTGATTGGGAGACTTGGAGCTTGGAAAAAGGAGACCCAATGGTGATGGAGTGAAAAATGATCTAGGACCAATCCGAAGCGTCTCAAAGATCGATTCATATGGAGATCTTTCCGTGCGATTTAGCTCCAGAGCTCTTCATGAAAATTGTAGANATGTTTAGACTTTAGGTTTGTGTTGGATTATGGGTTATGCTAGATTAGGATGAATTGATGGTTAGATATTGATTGTTTAGGTTGATTGTTGTTAGATCTTTCATTTAGGATTGTTCTTAATGCTAAATTAGCCAAGAGATTGGTAGTTTAGAGCTTAGGCATTTCACGCCCGGAAGGTGTTCGATGAAATGCTTGAACCAATCCTTTTATGAGCTTTACTTACCTTACGAACGAGAGTTGTTGTCTAGGGTGTTTAGTGAACTTATTGGAGTTGTTACCTAATGCTCATTAGTTATGTTAATCGCTAACGAGAGTTATTGTTGATTGGATAGCTAGTGAAGTGATTAGTGCCACGAGAGTGGATTAGTCATAGTTATGAATTCCATGTTCTAGGATGGTGCTTAATGCGATCTATTTCATCATTGTTTGATTGTTAGTTCATTCCCTTGATAGTAGAACCCATGATCCAATGTCTTTTTCTTGTTTTCCTTTTTGCATTTCATTTGTTTTCATTTCTTTTGTTTTGTAAAAACCAATTCTTTATTTGCTCTAGATTAGTTAGAATCTCGCATCTCTAGTGTGTAGTCCTTAGTCTCCGTGGATTCGATACCCTTTGTACCACAACGGTATTAGGGTTATTTGGTAACCCGGATTGAAAAATCCTCTTCATCACTTATCAAGCGCCATCTTTGGTAGATCTGATCTTAAGTACTGGATATACATTATCCCATTTTCCTCATTCTTACCAGAATCTCTTATACTAACTTGCATCATAACTACTTGGCCAATGCCTTCTTAACCCGATTTCCTTTTCTTTGATTGCAATCTCATCCGGATTTAATCACAAGAACTTCCTTACTTATTTCCGGTTGTACACAACCCTTTTCGATTGCAGCTACTCCTAGAGTTGATCTCAATCACCCTTAGACTTAACCCGTAATTTCACGATCACAGTTTCTCACAGACTTGATCCTTACACTTAATATATCCTTCCAAACACTATCCATAATTTTCTTGACCCTTTTTCCTGGCCAATCACAAACCAATCGGACATCCTGTCTGATCACTTCTTGGCAGAAAACAAACTCACCCGAGATATACATAATGTCCGACCACTTCCTGGCCAAACACAATCTCACCATACAATTTATGCTAAAAAATTCTACTCTTCGGGCAGTCTATTGGTTCAAGATTATACCTTAGAAAAACTAACCAAGTTCCTAAGGGCATCAATCTGTCTCACCATAACTCCCTATTAAGAAAGAATCCTTAGCATAACCCATCTCGATTCTTAAAAATCTCACCAATTCAAAGTTATCCACGAATAACTCTTGGAACTTTTGAGAACTTTTTTGATCTTTACTTAATCCCTACATATTCTCATGGATCACTCGTTGACCCTCCAGACATCGCATATCTCTTTTAATCCTTCAAGACTTTACAAAAATTAGTTGGATCCTCTCTGATCCTTAGATATATTTCCAGAACACTTTAATCCTCGCAGACATTATAGGATCACTACAGATCCTCACAGAGCTTAAGAAATAGTTTTCAATCCCCACAACTATTCTCAAATCACTCATGATCCTCACAAACACTTTTGGATCACTTTTAATCCCTACAGACGCTTCCGGATCACTCCCGATCCTTACAGACAATTTTGGATCACTTTCGAACCTTACAGACGCTTTCGGATCATTCCCAACCCTTATCGACAATTCTGGATCACTTCCGATCCTTACAAACGCTTTCGGATCACTCCTGATCCTTACAGACAATTCGGCCTAACAACCATAAGTTGGCAGACGCACCCAGCCCCCATAGACTTTACCCACATACACACCTTGGCGTACACTCCGGTTCCCACATACGTTTTTCATAGACACGCTTTGGCCATCCATTGATACCCAAAGTCGTAATCAATGACACAAGATGGAAAACTTACCAGTTTCAAGAATGTACTGTTTAATGGTCAGAGCCCTATGGTTATTGGCGCTAAAAGATGATAAAAAACCGATAAGATGGATGAACTAATAATGTTGTTTTTGTTTCTCCATTATAAGTGTCCAACAAAATTTTAGACTACGAACATTGTATAAAACTTGTGGTCCAAATTTTTTTTTTTTTGAAAAGTCTATGTGGCATATGCCACGTGTCATCTGACTCAGCATGAATATGCTAGCAAAAAAAGGCCACGTGGTAGCTGACTCAGCGGTTTGACTATTACAGTTTCAGTCAAAGTTGATTTTGGCAAACATATAATAGTTCATGTAGATTTTTTGAAAATTTTGTAAGTTGAAGTTGAAACTCGCACTGGATCTTAGTTGGTGTATGAAAAGGCACCGTGAAAATAGTTGATGTTGAAATTGGCCGTTTTCCCCACACTTGACTCCCAATCTATTTTTCTATTTGATCACAACCTTTGAACCGTATCGTGAATACTTCATGAGAGATGTCCAAGATTCATCACAAAATTTTGGCCCAAGCATGTTCAGCCTACCCGAGAAGACCCCTAAGCATTGTTCAGTACAAACGAAGTCCAAGATCAGCTGGTCCAGTCCAATGACCACTTGCAATATATTCTTAGCTCAATTACAAAACGCCTGAAAGTGGAATCAATCCAATAGGAGTTCAACCGAAAGAGATATTCAATTTACAAACCGCGTGATCTCAAACTTATCCGATTTGGACCTACGCTCATTCATTGGAGGTTTCCTACTAGACCAGAAGGAGTTAAGATACAAAGTGAATTTTTCTACAATCTTGAATCAACAGAGACTCACTGCAAATTTGAATCAAGTCAATACCGCTTTTGGTTTGGGAAATATTAAGTTTCTAAACCGAAGGATCCTAGGCTTGCCTTATTTGGAACCCTTCGGTTTTGGGAGACTTCAGTCACATGTTTGGCGTCCAGGAGAGTTTCTACTTCAACTAGAGGCTCCTAAGAACACCTCAAGATTCATTCCCAGACATTGGATCAAGTGGATTCAATTTTGGCCTTTCATACACCAAGACTTTCCATATCAAGACCTGAGGGCCTTTAATGCATTCCAACAGCTATATTCCTTTGACCTAGTTGAATCTACGACTTGGAGACCTTCTCAAGACATTCAGAGTCTTCCACAACATGGATATATCAAGAGGATATCGAGATATAAAGAGGCCCCTACCAGATTTTCATATTTGTCCATGAAATCACCTCCAACAGCTATATTTTGATTCTTAATCAATTCTATTCATGATCCTTGATTTTTTTTTGAGTTAATTAGCTTCATTATTTTGTTTATGATTATTTTTACTCAGCCTATATATGATGATCATTAGTTTCATTGTAAATCACCCTTGATCATAGATTTTAATAAACGTAAATGTTTCTCTTCAAAGACGAGTTCTTTGTGTTCTTTTCATTTTGAGTTTAGTGTGCGAGACACTTTTCTCTTGTGAAGCCACAAATCAGTTTGTTTGAGAGATTCAAAAACTCTAGTTCATCCATTTGATTGAGCGAGTAAATCACTTTTCATATCCATCTCTATATCGTCGACCTTCCGTGAGTCTAGGGTTTGAATCTCTCGATCATTTAGTGATTTTAGTATTGGGGTGGTTCCAATCTTATATCATATCTCCTTTTGTCGCCAAAAAGAACTACAACTCCATATGGTTTTACTTCTTTGATTGTGAACAGTTCAAACCATTGCGATCGTAGCTTCCCTGGAAATAGTTTAAGACGGGAGTTGAAAAGTAGAATCTGGTCGTTTGGTGCAAAATATTTTGGGATGATCTTCTTGTCATGATACTTCTTTGTTCTCTCTTTGTATGTCCCTGAATTTTCGTAAGCATTGTTGTGAATGTCATCCCACTCGTTGAGTTGAATTAGACGACACTCTGCTGCGGTCTTCATGTTAAAATTCAACTCCTTCACCGCCCATGATGCTTTATATTCAAGTTCTACCGGTAGCTGACATGTTTTCCCATAGACAATATGAAAGGGGTTCATGCCTAAAGGTGTCTTGAATGCAGTTCAATATGCCTACAAAGCATAATCGAGCTTTTGTGACCAATCCTTCCTTGTCTTCTGATAGTTTGAATTTTGCAATCAAGGTTATCAAATAACCTTATGGACGTTTCGGCACAAAAGGTATCGATCCCACAAAGAAACGAGTTTAACTTATTAGGACTACGGATTTCGAGATAATCTAACCAAAATCAAAAGGGTTTTGGTTTGTAACAAATTCAAATTCAAATAAAGAAAATGGGAAATAAAGAAAAACAGTTTTGAAAATCTAATAAAGAAAGACGAACTTTCGGATAATGAAAGATGCATAGGGCGATTGACTTCTAACTAATGGAGTTTATACCTCTTAGAATTAAACCATCGGTCTTAGAACACTTATCTAGACTAATCCACTTGCGTGGCACTAATCTCTTTATCAATCATCCAGTAATCAATAACTTTCGTTAGCTACCGAGATGATCAATAAGCATGACTAACATGCCTAACTAACCACCAAGCATCCTAATCAACTATTCTCATAGGCTAGAAATACTAAGTACTTTGATATTTTGGTTCAAGCATTTTAACAAACACCTTGTGGGCATGAAAATAATTAAGTTCTAGATTAACAATTTCTTGCTTAATCTAGCATTAAGAACACCTATCATGCATGGAATCTAAGAGTTACAAGCCTAAACTCTACTAACTATCTATCAATCACCCTAGATCTAACATTCTCAAAAGTCCTAAAATGATTACTCAGTCATCATAATGAAAACACAAATCAATTGGTTTTATTGATGCATAATCATGATTAAGAGATGAATATTAGAAAGATTTAGGAAGAAATAGAGATTTGATAACTTGAAATAGATAAATCCATACAAAGCTTTTAGCAAAAGCTTAAGAGGCTAAGAGAGAAAATCTAGAACAAAGCATGATAAAACATAATTACACTTAGGAGTATTTATAGTCAATGCAAAAGGAAACTAAATAAACTAAGTCAACATGAATTGGATTGAGTCAAACTTATTGTAAGCCAGAATTGATCCGGTTTACGATCAAATTGAGCAAAATTGGAGCCGGTTCATCGGGGTGTGCCTAGGCCACTGGAGATGGCCGATGGAGTCTCGTGGTGAGGTTTGGTCGATGGGATTGACCGATGGACTCTCGTGCTGTTGCTTGGTCGATGGGATTGGCCGCTGGGATTAAAGATTAGTTTTGCCACTTCTCCAGTGGGCACGTATGGCCGCTGGGTCATACCGCTTATCACTAAAATGGTTGTATCTCCTTAACCGCTAACCCAAAGAACTCAAGACCACCACCATTGGAAAGCTACCTCTGGAGCTATATCGCAAGGGAATGCATTTGTCCGAGTCGATCTTTTAGACACTTAGGTCCTTTTAAACCTTCAACCTCATGATCAATATCTTTTCTAGTCTCCTAGGGAAAAAATTTTAGTTCAACACTTAGCTCTTTTCTATCTCTTTTCTTTGTTTTCTTTTTTCTCCCTACACTTATTTCTTTGTTCAAATCTTAGGGTAGCTTCATTTTTTTTCCTATTCACACTTGAGACATAGAGCGTTTTGGCTTATCTCTTAGTTTCCCTAGGGACTCTTTCATAACTATGATCAAGCTTTTTCACACTTTCTTTTATTTATTTCCCAACACCCAAACCAATACCTGTTCTAGCCATCCAAGTCTTTCATTCCAATCCTAATCGCTAGACTTACCATTGATAGCTAAAACGAGAGCTAATCCTTTGTCGTTCCCAATACTCTCAAGATTTTAAAAAATCATAGTATTATCAATAAAAGGCCTCACTCATCAAATCAATCAAATTTTTTGAAAGACATGGTTAAGGTTAAAGGTAGGGGAACCACTCTAAAGGTGAGAATCGCCATTAGGGTTAGCAAAGGGCGGTAAAATGGATAAGGAAACCGAATGTGACTTATAGTCTACCATAAGAATGCATTCAAATCACCCTAAACGAGAATATTATATTCAAATTAAGTCCACGTTCATAGAGATGGTTCAAAAATCAAGCAAGTCTTACAAAAGTAGAAGAAACATTTCGAAAGATGCAAATGTCCAAACATGGATTTTTCATTTTTTCAAAGATGCTCAAGCAATAAATAACCGTGACTAAGGGCAATGATCTTAATCCTAAGCGTGAACTTCGAAAAGGAAAAAATGTCATATGCATATGCAACTTATATGCTTCTAGACTTAATCCTATAATGCAAATGAAATAACATGCTTCTTTTTGTTCTTTTCAAAATTTTCAATTTGTTTTGAATTTTTCTATGCAAATAAGTTAATGCATGAGACTCAAATATGCAAAAAAAGGAAAATAAGAACACAAAACACAAGATCAAAAGACACAAAGCCCTCCTCCAAACTTGAAGTACACCGTCCCGGTGTAACAAAATTGAGAGAGAAGGAAAACAAGAAATAAAAATAAATGGTATTTACAATGAAAAGAAAAAGGACCATACCTTGGCCCTAGTCGGGAGTCTTAGGGAGTGGAGCGAGTGGAGTTTTTGAACTCCTTGGACCGGTTGAGAAGGGGGAATGAGCATTGAAGAAGCGTGTTCCACCTTTGGTTGAATGAAGAGTATGATGTGGTTCTAGATGGAACTAAGGAGGTAGAACATGGAGCTGACATTAAAGAAGATGAAGTGTTCGAGCATGGAGCAAAGGATGCTTTACAGGTGCCTTACGGATCAATGACTCGGTCCCGGACAAAGAAGTTTCACCAAGATTTTAAAGTTTTGCTTCACCAAGCACTAACTCCAGAGGATCACTTGAGCTCACAAGATTTTATCAAGACTTCTCTGGTCAAGATACACGTCCAAGTTGCCTAGAAAATGGCCATAGTATCTACTCACACTCTCTTTCCCTTGTCTCGGTTTTTTCCCATGTGGTTTTCCGGGAAATGTTTTTAATAAGGTTTGTGGATCTCATGTGCATCTATGCCATTTGCTAAGCCCGATCCACCACCGACCCATCCTCACCTCCTAGGCGCTATCTATGTTTCTATCTCGTTTGAATGTTCAAATCTTGTTTTTAATGTTTTCTCATTTTTCCGAAGTGTTGCATCTCAAGGAATGTCTTGCGACCAACCCTTCGTCTTCGTCTCTTTCCTTCTCTTTATAACCTCATGTACTCTGATATATTTTTCTTATCTATCTTTTTATTCTTAAAGTTTTAAGCATAGATCATCGATATCTTTTGTTTTACAAAACCGATCTCTTAAGGCTTATCAAGGAATGTTCCGCGACTCTTTGTGGCGTCTATCGATCCATTTCACCGCTCTTATTTGAAGATTGCTCATTTTTCGAATCTAGAATAAGATCAACCATCCCATAACTTCTCTGTGGAGAAATTGGGGAGTGATTCCTCACCGGAGTCACATCAAGTGGTATCAGAGCACCATCGAGAAGTTAAGTCATTTTCTATCCGATTTTTTTTTTCATAAAATATTGGTGTGTGATAAAATTACGAAATCAACTGATTCTGATCCTAGGACGAGTCTAGTATTTGTTAAAATTGGTTCTGGAATTTAATTTTGGATACGTGATATCATAGTTATTTTACCTATTATAGCTATGTTTTTAAGATGATTAACAAGTGTTTTGATGTTACTTAATGTTAGAATATGCGGAAATGGACTATAGAAAGTGTGAGAGTGAGAGTAGAATGAAGAACATGAAGAATAAGAGACAAGGAACCTTAGAGAGAATAGTATCAATAATACTTGATTGATTAATTGTTAATGAAGACTGTTACAACATATTTATAGCATAAACAAACCCTAGAGACCCCTGAAATCGGAGCCTATGGAGGAGCCTCCCATTTGAATTCAAATATGAGTGGAGAGAAATATTTTCCGGATTTAAAGGAATTGCGGTCTATGGCGGTAGGGTACCGCCACAGACGGATCGCCACACACTGCATGTGCTGTGTGGCGGTAGGTGACCGCTACAATGGACCGCCACACATTGTATGTGTTGTGTGTGGCGGTAGGCTACCACTGCAGATGGACCGCCACACCTTGCACGCGAATCATGCTTCCTGGAGAAATCTATAGGGGTTGTTTGACTGCTATGGATGGACCGCTATAAATGACACAAGCAATGCGTAGCAGTAGGTGACCGCCACAGACGGACCGCCACACATTGCTCCTGCTGGTGGCGGTAGGGTACCACCACAGACCTACCGCCACAGATACCCAGATCAATACTCCCCCTCAAGCTTAGCCGACGAGGCAAAGGCTAAGCTTGGAACCCTATGAAGCATCACCTCATTAAAAACCTAACGTAGAAAAATCTCTTGGGATAAAAACTATGTTAAGGGAAAAAGAGTGTGATATCCACGGACTAGAGGACATGCTCAACGGCGTGAGAGGTCAACAAGCCTAAGTTTACTATAGATGTGAGTACAAACTTTGAGACTTGCAGCCTTGGTGAAGATGTCCGCCAATTGATCTTCGCTTCGAGTATAGCATGGAAGAATTACTCCCTCTTCGATCTTCTCGCAGACTTTGTGACAATCCACTTCAATGTGTTTGGTCCGCTCATGAAACATGGAGTTGGATGCGATGTGAATGGCGGCTTGGTTGTCACAATACATGGTGATGGGCTCGAGGATTCAATGCCGAGATCTTTGAGGAGAGACTTGAGCCAAGTTAGCTAGTTTGTGAGCTTCCTCATTGCCCAGTATTCCGATTCCGCGCTTGAACAGGATACCACCTTTTGCTTCTTCGACTTCCAGGTTACCAAGTTTCCACCAATGAATGTGCAATAGCCGGTTGTTGACTTTCTGTCTAACGTATCACCAGCATAATCTGCATCACAATATCCTACGATCTCTGTGTTTCTGTTTCTTCCCTTCCAAATACCTTGGCCCGGACTCCCTTTGAGATATCTAAGGATTCGTTCCACCATACTCCAATGATACTTTGTTGGCTCTTTCATGTGTTTACTCACCTGATTTACAGCAAAGCAAAGGTCAGGTCTAGTAATGGTTAGGTAGATTAGCTTACCTATAAGCCGGCGGTATTGTGCCAGGTGTTCATATGGTTTTATCCTCTTCTTCTTCTTCTTCTTCTTCTTCTTCTTCGTTCTCCCCCTTTCGTTTGACCTTGTAGCCATCTATGAGTGGAGTTTTAGCTGGTTTTGCACCAAGTTTTCCTGTCTCATTCATAAGATCAAGTGTGTACTTCCTTTGTGAAAGAAATAAGCCGTCCGGAGAACGACAAACTTCAATTCATAGAAAGTACTTTAGTTCCCCAAGGTCTTTAATATCAAAGGAAGATTTAAGAAAAGTTTTGGTTGATTGAATACCTTCCTTATCATCGCCGGAGATGGGGATTGATTGACACCATGAAGAGCCGCGGAAAAGCTCTATGATAAATCGGTTTTGATCTTCGGATGAACACACCAAGAGATCGGGTTGGAACGTTGGATAAATACACCAAAGAACTGGTTGATCAATGGATAAACGCATCAAAGATTGGTTCAAAAAATTGGATAAACTCACGAATAGTTCTAGAGTCGGAATCACTCCAACAAATGAATCAACTTAGAAGAAAGATTTTTTCTAAAAAGATGATTGATTTTACTCCAAGGTTCGAACAGATTATAAAGAGAAGGGAGGCGAGATGAAGAGGAAAGAAGAGAATGCTGGTCTTGAGACACACCTCGGGACACAGCAACTATAAATAACAAGAAACACTAAAGACAAGTTCTAATTTGAAAATGCATGCAAAATAAGAGTAAGGTCGCGCAAGAGAAGAAAAGAGATAATGGGCTTTGGCCTTTGGATCAGACCAACAAGGGACAAGATGGACATGTGAGCTCCAAGCCTCGGTAAAAACCTCTTTTGGAAAACCACATGGGAAAAACCAAAGACAAGGGAAAAAGAGTGCGAGGGCCGAGGAGATCTCATGGTCACATGCTAGCTGTCTTGAGTGTGTATCACGACCGGTGTAGCTTTGACACAAAACTCATAGATTAAATGATCCTCTTTGGTCATAACTTGTGTATGTAAGACCCTAAATGCTTGAGTAAACTCCTTGTTCCGAGAACGGGCCATAGGTCCGAGAGGTACTTCCAATGCTTCCTTATTTCTCCGGGAACGATTCTTAGGTCAAATAAAGGCGTCCATGACTTCCTTAGCTCCATACTCGTCCATTTCCTCATGTACCATCCCTGTGGTATATGCTGAAAGCGTGCGGTAAAAGGTTTATTTTAAACGCAAATTAAACACGCAGTAGTAGTGAAGATTCGATCCAGAGGACCAGCAATACACTCTAAATTTTATGAGACAAGATATTAGCTAAGCAATTCAAGAGGGGATTATGGTTTCGTAAATAGCAAGCAAAGCAAATAAAATCGGTTTAAAAACAATAAATAAAAAATGCTAGGTCAAAGGAAAT